>PVIH01002820.1:116424-177097 GCA_004025045.1 Sigmodon hispidus
ATACAGGGATGGAAAAAAAAATTCAGAGGGAAAGCTGAACACAAAGAAAATATATGTGTAGCAATCTTATTTGCATTTCCACCCTTGATAAGCCATGCTTATGATTATTATCCTCTGTATAGTTATTGTTAACTCTTCCGCATTTTTAAATTCTTTTTACTGTTTTTTTGATAAATACAAAATAAAGAAGGAAAAAAAATAAACCAAAAAAAAAGAATGTGTTTCTGTATATTTTAAAAAAAAACATTAATATGAAAAATGATGTATAAAAGAAAAACACTTAGGCTTCCCAAATCAAGACCCCCTAGATAAAATGTGCATGTCCCATAATAAATAACCACTTACTCTTTCTGCGCTGTCCATGCCAATATGTGGTATGGAATCATATTTACATGGACAGTGATTAGTTTTATGATGGACTTTTTGAGCATAATTTCTAGATTGTTATTCTAGATGGTTCAGTTAAGGTATGTTTGAGATGTCATAAATACATCTGTAGCTCTGAGAAAAGCACTTTGCACTGTTTGTGATTCTCACCCAATTAGCTAAAAACCTAAATACAAATAGTCTGAGTTCCCATAACCAAAAAGAAATTTGCCATCAGTATGCTATTTCCCCAGATTCCCCAGCCTTCCACACTAACACCCAAACCCTTCTTAGGCTCTCTCTCTCTGTGTCTTTGTCTCTCTCTCTCTTTCTCTCTCCTTACTTTGTATCATATTTTGAGTATATTTATGTGTGTATATATGTGCATTATTTACCACTCATTTACACACATATGGTATATAAGTAACATCAATGAATAAATATAAATTAAAGAAAAATAGCAAATTCAAAGTTGACTCATTGTTAAAAATGTTTCACATCACCAAATCAAAAATAGATATGATTCTTTAAATGCAAGATCACATTTTTTGAGAAATAGAGATAGAAATGAATGCCAAATATTAGTAAACTAACAAAACTGTGTTATAATGTTATATGTCTTTCTTAGGGTTTTAATGCTGTGAAGAGACAGGAAAGCATTTAACTGAGATGGTCACTTATAATTTCAGAGGTTTAGTCCATTATCATTATATCAGGAAACATGGCAGCATGCAGGCAGACATAGTGGTGAAGAAAGAGCTGCTACATGTTCATATGCGGGCACCAGGAAGTAGAGTGAGATACTGGGCATGACTTTAGCATATATGAAACCTCAAAACACACTTCTGCAGTGACACAGTTCCTTCAACAATACCACACTATTCCAACAGGGCCACGCCTCCTAATAGTGCCACTCCCTTTGGGAGCCATTTTCTCTTCAACTAACACATATATGTTATAATGACAGTAACCTTGAAACAATCAAGCCTATATTTGTTCCTTTGCCTTTCTTTTCTCGATTTCTTCTGTCTGTAAACCTTGACCTCTCTGTTTAACTCAGGAGCAACTTTCTGTTTCATAGACCAGATACTGCTCGGTACATGAACCACTAACAAAGCAATGGGAACTTTTACATTCATTTGAAGTTCTGTGCTTTAACATATATATATATGTACATATATATATATATATAACTAATATATAAAATATCCATCCTATTTCTTTTGTTTCTTGAGTCAACTCTAACTAGTACAACTTATAACTATGAAGAATATAATATAAATTAATTTTCAATTGAAAAATTAAACATAATCTTTACCTTGCTACCTTTAAAAAAATCTAACTCAAGTATAAAAAAAACTCAAGAACATAACATAAACTGGAAAAATGGCAAATATTAACACCTGTGAATGAATGCCAGAGGGAAAATAAAAGGAGGAGTGGGTGACATTTGTGGGTAATATTTGTGTCTTGAGAGCACTTTTCTCAGTTCACTGGGTACTAAATATTCAAAAACAGGATTTATTAGGTAAAAGGAAAAAACTGACGTTCATAGCTACAACACAAAAAAGGTGGCACATGTATATGTTTTAGTTGTTTATAAATAAATGTCCTTAATAGAAACTAATTAGGGATAGTTACTAGGTGTGCGCTAAAACACCAAACTTACAAATGCAGATATACAAGAACACCTCTGCACATATTATTCTAATTTATGTTCTGGTTCTTTTCATTCTGTTTGCTGCCTGGATGGGAGGAATCTAGGAGCTTACTTCTGACAAAATTCCAAACCTCCCAGAATGGCTGCATGCTACAGCATTCAGTGTATATTAGAGTTTTTATTGTTTCTATCCTTTTATTGAAGAACCCAATAGCTGAGGGGAATATGCAAAAATGATTAAAATATTCCATTTATTCTACAAATATTACAATATGTTATTCTAGGAAATACCTCTATCTTGAGGGAATTTATTAAATATTCCAAGAAAAAGAATTTGGACTATAATTTAGAAAAATGTGACAGCTACCTTAAGAGGAAATGAATGATTTGGCCAATTATACTTTATCAGATAGCTTATGCCAGAGGCTTTCTTTCTTCATGGAGGCCTCACCATGGTTCCTAATTTCCCATTTTGGTTTGGTAAAAGTCAACGAGGTATGACAGAACATTTTGAATAGGTTTAATTTGAGGTTAGTAAGTATTAGATAACTTAACATTTTTATTCCACTGATTCTCAGCTTCTCAGATAATAGGACACTGGAAGGTGAGGCATATCAAAAGTATAGTTCATTTAAAAATTCTTATCTTTTTTTGTTGTCTTAGATATTTTATTTAAAGGAGAATTTAACTTATTATATAGAATGATACTTTTCTGACATAATGGAAATCTGAACCAAAAGTACATAAGAACTACCATAAAAACATTTTTGGTTTGAGCTGCTAATGGGACAAGGAGTTGGAAACTATTACCATGTGTCACATGATGACTGCTATTTCATTTTTGTGACCAGCCCCATTCTGGTATAACATTCTTTTCCTTTTGGCAAGGAGTAATATACCTTATTATGAAGTACTTAAACATAGGAACTAACAAAAACAAATGATTCGTGGGAAAATACATGGCATTTTAGTAATCTTTGAATCATCAGGATATTTTATTATGAGACTTTGGGATATTTTTATTTCATGAGCTTATCTCAGAAACTGGGAAAAAAATTAATCTAGTTACTCTTTACAAAAAATGGTTTTAGTAAAATTGATAGGAATGGCCTCAAACCTTAAGTGAAAATTTTAATCTAATGAGTAATAGTGGTAATAATAGATGTGAAATAATATATAATATAATAGATATAAAGAACATATATGAAATCATATAAATAGATGATAAAAAATGAATGGATGGCTAGATAGATAGATAGATAGATAGACAGACAGACAGATGGGTAGATAGATAGATATCCTAAGTCAGAGTCGTTCAAATTGGAATGGGATCATACAAAGTTAGACAATGAGTTTGCTCCTAATGCCTCTCTTTCCCATGCAACCTTTCTTTATTTTAATTATATAGAAATAATACATTATCCAGGTTCATATAACAGTAGAATGTTGTCTTTTTACCTAGCAGACAGTGGCATTGTAGAAGCTTCTTCATGTGAGAGTATTTGATCTTTAAATGATTAAAATTTAGCAAAAGGGCCAAAAAACATGGTAGTAATAATTAACTACAAATTCAGTCTTCCTCTTTTCTCTTGATTTTATCCAATTGACAAATAAATGTGACTGAAGCAGTATTTTATTAAGGTGTCACATGCCTATAATCCTACCACTTGGGAGGGTGAGAGAAGAGGATCCAGACTTATAGTCAAGATTTGACTATATAGCAGAGCCCTCATCTCAAAAAAGATGAAAAACAAAATCCCCCAAAAGCAAAACAAACACAATGTCCAAAAGTAACAAGATGACTTTTACACATCTTAAGTATTTCTGTACCTTAAATTCCACTTAAACTTTGTGGGGTAGGTCAAATGAAAATGGCCATCATAGACTCAATAGGGAGCAATATTATTGGAGGTGTGTTCTCATTGGAGGAAATATGTCAAAATGACTGGGCTTTGAGGTTTCAAAAGCTCAAGTCAGACCCCGTGTTGCCTTCTCTTCTTGTTCCTTCTCCAGTACCATGTCTACATGTACTGTCATTATAACAGTGAACTAAATCTCTGAACTGTAAGCCAGTCCATTTAAATGGGTTTTTTTTATATATATAAGAATTGCCATGGTGTCTCTTCAGAGCAATAAAAACCTGAACCAAGATACTTTGTATTAGTGTCATACTTAAAATGTTAAATTTAGTAGAATTATAAAAATTAAATTTTTATAAATTACTTTGTATAAAGGGTGATAAAAGGTAAAGGCTAAATACTGAGCTACAGTTCTTTAAAAAAATTTGAACCTCTCTTCTGTAGAATAATTCTCTTGTACATTGTAAGGATTTGTTTTTTGACTTCTAATGAGTGAATGGTAATGGCTCTAAGTGACACTTGGTTATGAAATCTGCTGTATTAAACCAATCTATATATTTTAAAGATATCATGACTTCAAAATTTAAGTAAAAAGTTTTATAATAGATAAAAATTATACTTTTATTTCCACAGGAAATGAAAGGCTGTAGATTAATTCTGGGTTAAAGCAAATCAAGTTCAATAGAGGAAGGCCCCCTGAAAACAAAACAAAATCAATGAACAACTATAAGACAAGTAACATATATTATACTTGCTCAGACAGAAAACAAAAAAAAAAATCATCTTTGGCTGACTTATGTACAATGCACAATCTGTATTAGTATTAATACAGATACATATGTTACATCTAAATGATTATGTATTCTCAGAACAAGAAAACCAGACATCAATGAAAACTGATTTCCCAAATGATTGAACATCTCAGGATGCCTTTGTTGCAGTTTCCTCAGAATTCGACATCCAGAGGAGCTTCAAGGCTACTGGCTGAGATGATCTAGCCTCACAAAATACTCCAATCAAAACTTTGCCATAATCCTGAACTTTTACAAGTTCCTCCAAAGATTACCAGTACTTCTAATCAGCAGAAAGTAGTCCAGAAAATTATGCCCATGTTCTCCGAAATAAATGATGAATGTTTGTCACTATTTAGGAGGTTGGTTACAAGTTGTTATTGGTAATGGTCATGAAAAAGAGCTAAAGAAAAAGATTATATTTAGGGATCTTGTTCTGAAAATTAAAAAGGACAATATAGAAATGATAAGATAAAAGGGTAGATTGCTAAATCTGCTTAAATCCAAATAATAACTATTATTCTTAAATATTTTACATTAGTATGGATTTTGGTTTATGGACACAAATTTAAAGTTAATTTTGTTCTACTGTATATGTATATATATATGTATATATATATATTTCTACTCTTGTTTAACATATTATGCTTATGCAACTCATTTACAAGTATAATGTATAATTTTAAAATACAGATTAATAGTCATCTATAATAGTCAAACATATTAGGTATGATTTTAAGGTAATACACAGATAAATTTACATAGACGTTCTTCAAAAACTTTAAAGGCCCACAAACTATGCCATTTAATATATTTAATGACATAAGTCATTTTGTGACAATGAGACATGTCTGCTCCTGGCAACACCAAGCTATTTCAGAGAAGATGATGGGCATTCTTTTTTGCAACAGCTAGCCATATAGACAAATAAACTGCCCTTGCCTCAATTGCTGACACTTACTGTTTAAACTGGCCCAGCAGGATACAAAAAAAGATGACTGCCAATCTTTACCAAGACAAGGTACAACAGTCCTTCAGAATTCCCTGCTTCATAGAAAAATCTGTCAGACATCTTAGGTATGTAGACCAGACCCCAACATTGCAGAGGAACTTTGGTTGACAGTCCAGGAAGCTTGAGATCCCTCTCATTGGGTAACATTTCAATCTTTCTCAGGTTCTTTGGTGTAGCTGAAGACTAGATAGTTACAGTTTTCATGATAATAGATAAATTAGGTACAAAACTTTGGACTCACAATGATAATATAGATAAGAGTATTTCTAATTTTGCCAAATACAAATCGACAAGATCTTTTAACTGTAATTCTTACTTGATAACTTTTTATTGTATAGAATCTTACTATGTTGACGTAAAAAGCTTCATTTTTTAATTAAACAAAGGGGGAATATGCCATGAAATAATCTTCTTGTAAAATTTTGTCACTCAGATTAGTTTAATAAAATGCTGGTTGGCCAGAAGCCAGGCAGGAAGTATAGGCCAGGTGACCAAACTAAGAATGCTGGGATGAGGAAGGCCAGAGTCAGAAGTTACCAGCCAGCTACAGAGGGAACAGGAGATGAATGTGCTATACAAATTAAGGTACTGCCACCTGGAAAAGTGTAAATAAGGAATATGCGTTAACTTGACATATAAGAGTTAGCTCTCAGGGAAAAGTATACTGTTTTCTAGACTGTGAACACACGCTTTGCTAAGCCACTATAACATTAAAATACTTATTTCCATGTCACATTTATATATAATGGGGAACAGTCTAGATCAGAGATACCTCATACAAGGGAATTTCGATAGTAACACTTTAAAAGTAAATAAGAACCAACTCTTTTTTTAAGGCAGAACTTGGCTTTCGGCTTTAGACTGGCCTGGAACTTGTTGTATAGCTCAGATAGCCCTTGGAGGTAGCTTTCTACCTGGCTTAGGCTCTGAATTAATGGGATCACAGGCTTGTACTACCAGACTAGGCCAATAGAAATAAAATTAGTTTTGATACTGTTTTTTATTTACTATATCAACATATCCTTTCAAATGTAATAAATAAAAATATTTTAATAATATATTTTTATTTCTTTTCATGTTTTGTCCTTGAAATTTGGTATGTTCCTTTCATTAATAGCTCAGTTAAATTCAGATTAGCCCTATCTTTAATGCTTCTTAGTTACTTGTGGTTATCATATTGCACAACATGATTCAGACTAAAGTTCTTTGTTTCCAACCTTGACAGAATAAAATCATCATCAGTTGAAAATTTTAAAATTTTTCTTATGTCTATGTCATAATCCTACAATTGTGGATATTTGCTCTATATATCACCTGGACATTGCAATTTTTAAAAACTCTTCATGTGATTCTAATATTAAAAAAATGAGACTAATCTTATTTACATGTTTTAAAGCAATTTAAAATGATACAAAATGCATGGCAATTGTTCATAAGTTTAGTAATATTTATTTGGATATATCAGCTTATAAAATTTTGCTAAAATATACTAAAAATATTGTTGTAGTAAGTTCTTCCTGTCCCGTTTTGGGTCCGGGAGGTTTGTGACCTGGCACGTGGAGGCAGTTGGAACCTGGTTTGAGCCCACAGCTTTTGTCCCCCAAAGAAATGAATCACATGCTTATATCCCTTACACTGTTTGGCCCATATCTTAAGAACATTACTAGCTAGCTCTTTCATCTTAATTTAACCCATTTCTATTAATCTTCCTGCCACGTGGCTTAGCCCGTGGCTCAGCCCCGTACCTCTACATGTTCCTCCTTCAGGGATCAGATTGAGAGTGACTAACTCCACCCTCCTTCTCCTACCTGGCTGCCTCTGATTCTCCACCCACTTCTACGGTGCCATGCATGGGCCAAACAGTTCTTTATTTACATCATACATAAAACATTCTACCATAGAATATAGTATATGTATTATCCTTTGTAAGTGGGTATCACTAGTATGTCTTAAGAATACTTTCTACCAAAAATCTGGTGCTTGGTTAATGTAGCCAGGTTCATATGTAACATGGCCTATTTTAGGTTGCAATTTAATCCTAGTACTTGA
Organism: Sigmodon hispidus; assembly: GCA_004025045.1. Classification (NCBI taxonomy): domain Eukaryota; kingdom Metazoa; phylum Chordata; class Mammalia; order Rodentia; family Cricetidae; genus Sigmodon; species Sigmodon hispidus. The sequence goes on from PVIH01002820.1 coordinate 124,162, forward strand.
CATAAACTGATGATCAGTACCACATCTATAGATTATCTGGCCAGAAGAAAAAAATCTCTTTCACTACCACAATTTATTCTTAATGCTATTGTAATTCATATTTCCTTGTGAAGACAGGGTCCTGCTATGTTTCCTAGGCTGTACTCTAACTCCTCGGCTCAAGTGGTGCTCCTCACCAACCTCTCAAATAATTTTGCCTAGCCATTAAGAGATATAAGTTCATAATACTGTTTTAGTTACTGAAGATTAAAGTGGTCTTTTTCATATCTTCAGGAAAGCAAAATTCTTTTGTTTTAAATCAATCACTGTCAACCTAACAGGCAAGTTAGGACATACTAAGAAACCAACTCTAAGAACAAAGAGTTGATTCATGCAAAAATAAGAAATACCATCACGATGAAAGCAATAGTTCTCATTATATAGAAAAGTGCTTCCAAAATGGCCCCAAAGGCTCTTGGATTTTAAAGATTAAAAAAGAAAAAAAGGGAAGATAATAACAAGAAGAATGGTACACAAAGTACAGCAGCATTGGTCAACAAGCACAGCTCATAACATTTTTAGTCACTTATGCTAGACATTCCAGGTTAGAAATGTAGCAAACAGAAAATGCCTTTACATGGAAGTTCTTTAATATCTTTATGGCATCACAGAGTTCACAGACACATAGACTCTGTTGGGTCAGGATGACCTGAATGGCCATGACCCCATTGCTTCAGTTTATCCCAAGGCTAAAGAAGTTATGATCTCACTGCTATAGCATTTGAAGTCTTTTACTCAACTTTTATTAACTTCCTAGTCTACTGGTCGGTTGGGTGCCACTAACTTCTGAACTTTTTCAAACAACTCCTGTTGGATGGTGAGTTGCTAGAAACAGGGAATTCTAGAAAAACCTTAAATGAGACCACTCAGCTCTGCTCTGGATGGTATCTCTTAAAATCCAGTTACAGAATGGAGAGCACAAGAAGACTATGGTACTGACAATAAGAAACAACCTAAGACAAAAGCACAAGCATAATATAATGACTCTACATCTAGTTGCCACTATATCCATGGCCAAAGCTAGTCAGTCCCATGGGTGAGACCAGCATTACAATGAGAGACTATCCAATAGGTGTATCAGTGCATCCAGGCTACACATACAGCACATATAAATAGCGTATATTTAATTAGTCCTGCCATGTTTTATTTTGTTCCTTTCCATTGCTGTTCATCTGTGATGTTACTATGAACATGGCAATGTCAATTGTTTTAAAATTAGATCTCCCCCTCAACTTTTATTTGTATCCTTTTTAAAAAGTATTTTTACATTTCTTTTTAATGTTATTTTTTAATTTATTTATAAAAAAGTCTTTTTTTCCCATGTATCCCCCTGCTCTCCCTCCCTTTCCTCCTCCCAATCCCACCCAGTCAGCTTTCAGACTACCTCATCCCCATCCGTCCAGCCCCTCCCCCAAAAGGGCAAGAAGTCCCAAGGTGGGTCAGCTCAGCATGGCACATCCACTCTTGGCAAGTCCCATTTCCTCATCACAATATCAAGACTGGGTTAGGCGCTCCTCTGCCAGGATTGGGCTCCAAGGTGCCAGCTCACCCAGCGATTCCCCTAGGAAGAGAAAATAGGAAGATCTCCTTAGCAAATTGTGGTCATAATGGGTTGCAACCAAGAAGAGGTGGGAACAAATCATGAGAGAAGATGGTTGAATGAGAGGAGCAACCAGAGTACCATCTGAATATGCTATGCTATTTGCCCTTTGAAAAGGTTTATCACTCTGTGCACGCTCATGATGAAGGAAAGACTAAATTTTTTTGTGTGTAGCTGGAGAAGGCATTCTTCCCCATCAGACAACTTGAACTAGACTCACTATGATTCTAATTCTCTTAAGGTTAGCTACCTAAGGTCCTATAGAACAGGAAAACAGCATGCACCACTAGACCTCTTTGGTTTTGTTTCTCAAATAGAATTCAAATTTGTTTGGCAGTGGTCCATGGGAAAGCTGGTGGTAAAGGAGGGAAGTGAAACAATGAAGGAGAGGCAGCCAACTCTGGCTGGAGGCAGCTGGAGTTGCACTAGTCCAGGGACTCTGAGAGTTGGCATAGAGTGCATACACCACACACAGGGATATCCCAATAAGGGGCTGGGAATTCATAGATCATTACTGACTACCTCCTGCTGATCAAGTCACAAGAGAATTGAATCATTAACCACTGATTCTTATTCATCAATGATTTGGGGAGTGTTCTCAGACAAACTATTTCCCTAGTGCTTTCCGTTAGTTCCTGTTCATGAACTGAACAAGTTTCTGTGTCCAGAAGAAAGTAAATGAAATTTAATAGCTCATAATTGAAGTCTAATGTTCTTGCACTTATATGAGCACAGTGATATAGAAACATCACACAGTCCCTTCTGAAGCATATCTGAAAATGATATTTGTTCCCTTAAGGGGTTATTCTCATGTTTACTTTTCCTGCCTTCTCTGCTTCTTTCAAAATTCAAAATTCTTCTTACAGGCATGTTCTAACAATGTACACAGCAGGGAGCACCTCCCATGCCTCCGTGACAACAAGCCCAGCTGCACACTCTGGGAAGAAAACTTCATTCAGGCTGTTTCCAAAAAAGTCTAGAAGTTGTTTTACGAAGGTACAGATGTCTTGAAGGAGCCCTGAAGGCAAAATTGCCAGCAGCTCTCTTATGGTCTACCCCAGAAGGAAAATTTTGCACCATTTCTCTTTCTTCCTGCCTCCAAGATGATATTTGGTTCTGGCTGACAGCAATGGAGTTTCAGTGCTCACAGAGAATCTAATCACAGACTAGAATCTCCAAAACTGTAAACCAAAAGAAACCTTTCCTTCTAGTAAGTTGATTGTTATAGGTGTTGGTTTTAAGGACCCAGAACTGACCAACACACTGCTAACCATCTTAAGATACGCAGAGTATAGTTCTTCATTCCTCAAGTAATTATACATCCACAACATTCTACGGATACTCTATAGAAGAACTGTGATACAGAGAAACACTATCAATGGAAGAATAAGATGCTCCTGGCCACGCATCCCAATTTCCACTGCACTTTCAATTTTTAATCTAATAAGCAAAGTTCCTGTTGATTTCTAAAGGTAGTTCTTAGCAGGCACAACAAGGAATGTCATTATGGTTTTTAAAACTTTACTCCATTGAATAAGGGAGTGGTAGCCTGACCTTTTCAAATGTTTCCAGATGCTGAGAACTGGATTGAAATACTAAATCGAAAGAACCAGCTATTATGATGAGCAGAGCTATGTCAAAAGGACTAGTTTTCTTTTGACATAGTGAGTCATAGTAGATAGAAAAATACTAACACTCAGTGATTAATTTCTAAAAATGTGGTTGAATGAATCAAATTATGTATCATTTGATGCCATTAATTGTGAGTTCCTGCACTGTATGCAGACCTTAGCCTGTGAAATTAAATGTGTCATTTGCAAGCTATCATGCAATTTCCTGTTTTCTGAAACAAAAGAAACAATCTGGGTACACTAAAGACTATTATATAATTGACAAACCTGCTTTTATAAAATTTGATCTAAAACACTTAAATGACTATCATTTGCACAGGGAGACTCATTAACAGTGCAAAATCATTTAAAAACTAGGATGAGAACCAAACTTTTTTTGTTCCCCTGGAATCCTTCTAAGTGTATGTACTTACATTTTACAAAATTTCTTTCTCTTGGGCCAATTACCTCACTTGACTGCTTAACTCCATCATATAAGGAGACAAAAGGTGTCTATGTCCCTATTTTAAAATACATTTAAAGGAGAATTTTCTAAATCAGCAACTGTAAGGCAGCTACATGTTAATCCCATCACTGTTGTTTGACTTGTAGTTTAGTTTCAAAATTTAAAATATTTATTGAGAAGGTACATATGGAAGGGTGTTCACAAGTTGCAAGTGTACAACTTAGTGAATCTATGAGGCTGGTGACCAGGTCAAGTGTAAGATCACTGTCTCCAGAGCCCTGATGCCACTGTTCATTTCCATAGGAGAATCAAGACCCTCCTTGCTCACAGTGTATATTCACTTGGCCTAAATTTAAATTAGATCTAGAGAAAAACATGTGGAGTGTATTATTTCTGGCCCCTTTTGCTTTGTTAGTTTCTGAGCATAATTTTATATTTTAGTTTATTATTGTGTAGTATTTCACATATGATATTTAAGAACACCATCACTTTTATTGGTGACAGTATATTTCTATTTTTTAATTATAAATATTGATGTTGTGAACCTCCCTCTACTCACAGTAAATATAAATATGTATTTCTGTTGAATTTTTATCTAGGAGTAGAGGTGCTTGATTAAAGATACACTCTTTCTTTGTAAAATACAAAGATTTTCTCCAGTAATCTTTGGTGAACTTACAGTCCTATAGCATTGTCAGAGAGTTATTATCAGTTATTATTCCTTAGTCTTATTTATTTTTGGTATTATCTTTCATTTTATTTTGGTTATTCTATGATATATGACTTTATATTATTAATGACATTCTGGTTCAACTTTAATTTTAACAGTTGAAAGCTGAGTCTGTTGATACCATTAGCCTATAAGTTAAACAGTGATTTTTTTTAAAAAAGAAAAAAAAACAATTAAGTTTTTCTGTTTGTAGCTGCCACCTAAGTGCAAAGACTTTAGCCTGTTCTATTTGAGCCACCTCAGATTTCAGATTATTCATAAATACTACAAAAGTCTTGAGATTATCTCTTTTTACTTCAATAGAACTTGATGTCCATGAAACAGAAAAGCAATTAATAATATCAGAATAATGAGTGACTCAATATTATATTTACACCAGAAGAGATATTGACTAATACATCAAAGTTGTAAAAAAATGCAAGGGCACTAAAGAATACTGCATAGCTTCAGCCTGACATAACCATAGCCATCCTGAATCACTACCATAATTACTCCTGTGTAACCCTAGGCAGTTTTTTCTATATATTTTGCCAACACATTATAAGTAAACAAAACAATTAGAGAGGTGTGTGGAGTTTTATAACTATGCCTTGATGCTTGGAATGTGTCTGACCCTGGCAACAGCTTGAGATAAATCATGTACATTCTAATGTCAATGAAATATTTTTTGTCCTTTCCGCATTATAAGGCTCCCATTATTTTGATCCACCTGGCAGTGACATCACCAGTGACTACACTGACTACACTTTGTAAGACCCCCATCAAATTGCACTCAGTGCAACCCTGTATCTTTCTTTTCTCTTTCATTAGCTTCACACACCAAGGGGCTATTCTTATGAACTGGGACCAGCTTGATCTGGCACAAACATTGCATTTTTATGTCATGAGAACCATATTCATGTTGTTATGACTTTAATTTGTTATTTGTATTGTTGTATTATTGTAAAGTTATTTACACTTTAAATTGTTATACTGTAAAATATTATGTCTTCTTCTATTCCTATCTCCAAACCCCGAATTTGTTGGTCAAATCACATCCAATTCTATTTTATTTCATGCCTTTGGCCTTGTGACTATTTTTGGCATGGATAATCATCTTTAGTTGCTTCAGCTTCTCTATCCAGTTTTTCTTTACTGCCATTTCTAATTCAGCAACTTCCATCTAACCCTCCCTTGAGTAGTTGCTCTCATCTGCACATAATAAACATTATGGAACTTTCTGTACCTCAATAAGTAACAGTTATTAAGACAGTCAATCCCCAGAAAAAGGATTGAAGTGAAAGCAATTTCAGTAGGATATGCTCAACCTTTGAGGCTTAGTGTGTGTGCTTAATGTATAATATACCTCTTCAGAGTAGCCAAAGTCTTCGCTACCAAGAGAAATCAAACAATATTTTGCTCAGGGGAGGTGCTTAGTCCTACTGCAATGTGACATCTCATTTTTTTGTTGATATCCATGGGAGGCCTGCCCTGTTCTGAACAGAAATGGAGGAGGAGAGGATTAGGGGGTGCAGAGAGAAGGTGGAGGGAGAAAATGGGAGAAGAGTAGGGGGGCAAATTGTGGTTAGGACATAAAAATAAATACATTTTAAAAATATTTGTGTATTACTTCTTTACATCTAGTTTGATTTTGTACACTGGTAGATTATTGAAATAATACTATATAAAACTTTCAAAATTCAGTGTTTTAAGACAAAATGCATATAACCATCTCACGAGTCTGTGGGTTGAGAATTTAGTAGGGCCTAAGTTGGTCAAGTTTTCTAGTCTTTGTTAGATTTTTTTGACATGCTTGCTTCTTAGCTGTCAACAAAGCCTTAGATGGAATGACAGATGTAGCCAGTATCTGTTTTAGGTGTTTCTTTCTACTGCTTCTACAGCAATGGTAAAGACAAGGGGACAAGTGTAAACTTGCTCTGTTGTGTAAGGACTTGTCCTACCTCTCAATATCTTGAACCCTCTAATATCCCATTAACCAAGACAAGTCATGCGGCTGGTGACACAGTCAGACTGGGAGATGCAGCAAAGTGCATGTCTAGAGGCTTTGAATGGGTAAGGCTAAGAAGCAGGGTGTATTTTAGCTCTATCATGGTAGGTCATCTCAGTCAAGTTACTTCATCTTCCTAAACCTCAGTTGTGTTGTCAATAATTAAGGGATGATTATAACCCAGAAGACTCTCCCAAGTTTTTATAATGATTTAAATTTTGATATATGTATTGTAGAACCCCAAGTGCTTCAAAAGTGGTTAAGTAATAAATATATGAGATGATATTATTATTTTTATTATTATGTTTACATGGGTGGCTTTAAGCAGAAGACTGACGTGTGCGAGCTTGGTTTTCAGTGCCTCTGGTCTCACAGGTCTTCAAGTCTTACTGGGACTACCATTACAGTAGCTCATTATAGTAACATGCCCATGTTTACAAAGCATGTAATCAGTGAATAATAAATAATTTGTTGGGAAATATTTGACTCTCATTTTATCTTGCATTCAACCAAGATGAACTGATGGCTTGCCTGCCCAAAGCTTCCTCTGCCTGATAGAATCAAGTTTCAGAAATGCACCAGAGAACAGATAGAGTAGCAGAAAAATACAATTTCTGAGAAATTCATAGTTTAGAGATAAAGACATACAAGTTGAAATGTTGTTCCAGCATCAAAGCCAATGCACAATGGCAGTTAGAGTGTAATGATGCACTGCCTTCACAGGAGGCTTTAGAGGAAACACATTGAGAGTGGTAGAGAAGTAGGAGTTCCTTCAACACTCTGGCATTTGTTATAGGGATATTCCAGACTGAGACAATAGACTATGTAAAGAAACTGAGACCTGTCACATTCAGTCATTGTTTATTAATGTTGGAATATATAATAGAATCATAAGTGTGAAAGGAAATGAAGTTAGAGAGGTGGGAAGGTGAACACAAGGATTTGAATGAGTAGAAAGCTCAGAGTTGAGTGTATGACAGATCAAAGTGGGGAAAGGAGACTGACACTGGACATTGTCAATGGTACACAAGAGTTTCCTATTGTAAAAGTTCACAAGAGATGATGATGTATCTTTTACCTGAGCTACATACATCAGGAGACCTGAGAAGAAAAGGATGATTATGACAGACACTCACTGTTGTCCTTGGGATTTTGTGATTAGCTTGATGTACAAAAGAGGTCTGCCCACCCACACTGAGAACATAAACAGGATATCCAATTTATCAGCATGCAAATCAATCAATAGATGATTATTCACTGAGAGGGTGCTTTGGACAGACCAAGGCAAAATGATAAAGACACAGTGGTCTGATAACTAGTAAACACATAGTTGAACTAAGTCACCAATTTAGAATGAAAGCTTCTGTCAAGAAATGCACAATGCACTATGAGATAATTGAGAAGGGATAACTGAACGTGATTAATAAGCTTTCTTGTCATGGACCTGGGAGATATTATTCTAAGTTTAAATTGTTCCTGTCTACATTAATTGTCATAATAGATTCTATTGCCTTAATAATAAGAAGGCCTAGTGCTGTTGTTCATTCTCTTTCTAATCATTGTAAAATGAACAAGATTAAAAAATTAAAGTTCTAGAATTTTTTTTTACAAAATGTCTAGGCCAGTACTGAACAAATATCTGTCTTTCCTTAATGATGGTTGTCTCCCTGTCCTAGCTTGGTTTGTGTTGTTATGAGAAAACACTGAAAAAAGGAAAGTTATAAAAGAGATGGTTTATTTCTTCTTATACTTGCAGCTAACAGTTCATCACTGAAGGAAGTTAGAACAGAAACTGAAGGCAAGGCCTTGGAGTCAGGAACTGAAGCAAAGACCATGGGGCAATTCTGCTTACACACTTGCTCCAGGCTCATGCTCAACTACCTTTCTTACACCTCCCAGGACAAATAGTCCTGGACTGCCACCACCACAATAGGCTGAGTCTTCCCATATCCATCCACAATTAAGAGAATTATGACATGCCTATAGGCTAATTTGATGATGGCATTTATTCAATTGATGTTTCCTTGTTCTTCTCACATGACAGTAGTTTGTGTACAGCTGACAAAACTAACCAGCACACACCCAATGGCTCTTCCATCAAATTTTTACTCTGGGTAGCTGTCTCTGGAGAAACATGAGAAAGAACACCAATGCTCATTCTTAGTTTTATACAGGACCATTCCTCAGAAAGTTGACAAGGGTAGTCGGTCTGGAAACCTTTCTGACAGATTTACCAACATCGTGCAGCAGATGTGACCGCTTGTTTTACTTTTCCTAACAACTTAGGTTGGATTGTACAGAAGCAGGCACTGTAACGAGTATAGCTATGTACAAGGGATAAAGAGGTGAGCTTTACTTAGGAGACAGCAAAGCAAGTGGAGCAGAGAGCAGATCACTGCTTTAGTTTTGCTCTAACACTGCTAGAACAGAATAAGAAACAGGAGCAAGTAATGGAAGGACAGATGGATTTTGGTTTAGGATTTTGGAAATTTCACTTTACCATAATGCAGATGGTGTAAAGTGGTTATTTCATGGTAGCTCTGCTTGCTTTAGTGGGATACATGGAACTCAAACTATTGCTGCTTGGGGAACCAGCCTTCAGCAGTGCAGGGCTCAAAGGGAATCCGTAGACTTAGTGCATACTAGACTGTTTTATCTGAAGAGTTAGGGAAAAAGATATACACTCTCTTGATATTTTTTTCCAGACAGTAATTTTAGTTCTCTTTTGCATTTTCTACCTTTTATTTTCTCATTCTCGTTTTCTTTCTAACTCTCTCTTTGCTGTTTTTCTTCTAGCCCATTTTAACCTTATTATCCTTTTAATTTTTCTTCTAACTTATTTTAATTCTCTTATTGTTGATATTTTTCTTTTAACTCTCATCCTTTATGTTTTCTTTCTTGACCACTTTAACTCTATCTTTATTTTTTCCTACAGATTATATACCCCAGCAAAATCTTTCAGGCAATGTAAAAATTACAATATGGTTGCATTCTGTTTATTAAGTCAGTGATTACAATGAATACAGAACAAACAGCAATAAATATTTTACATATTACATGTGAAAAACAAAGTATCACAAGGACTCATATTGAAATTCATACCCAAGCAATCTGTTATAGATTAACTTTATAGACAAGCAAGGTATTTTTCTCTATCAGGTCTTTTGTTGGCAGGGTGTAATTTTGAAGTTACAAAGAAAGAACTAATTACTTTATTACTTACCTTAAATGGAATCTTAAAGGTATCACAGACTTAAACTTATATATATATATATACATATATATATATATAAATTAATCTGCTCTATTTTAAATCTCTAGTGTACATATGCACTGGGAGGGGCAGGAGAGGAAAGGGAATTTGAACAAGAGGATGTATGGCTAAAAAAAATGAGACTTTATTCATAATAAAAAAGAAAAAATTAAAAAACTAAAATTGAAGTAAAAAAGAAAGAAGATTGAGGGCAGAAATGGGTACAAGGAATTAATCATCACCTTTGGTCATCAATCAATTCTAGCAGTAATAATTGGAGCAAATTCTTTGTTCTTGTTCTTGTTCCCTGACCTTAAAGACTTCCACATTCATCTATGTGCCTTTCTAAAACTTTAGAATATCTTCCTGGGTTTTTACCTTGAAGGTATATGACAAAAATATTTTAGTTTAGCTCAGTTATTTTCAAAAGTTTTTTCAGTTGTGATATACTTTGAAATCTATGAACACATATTAGAATACATATAACACATATTGGAGGCCAGGAAACCCACATTGGATGCCAAATATTGTAGAAATTATTTATTGGCAATTGATTATATAAAAGATTAATACTTATTACAGAGTTTATATAAACATTTATTGATATAAAACTTGAACCTTAAGGAAATTTTTGGAGAGTTAAACTGTCCCACACAGGGATGATGTCAATTCTGTCTCTGAGAACACAAAACAAACAAAGCCAACAGACAACATAGAGCCAAGTCTTATAGCGGTTGGCCATACCTCATCTAATGTCCTCAAGACCCAAAAGCTACACCTCTAAGTCTTCCTCGAGCTCTAAATCACACAATAAGCAACACCCCTTCCAACATTAAAGTTAAAAGAATTCAATCTAGATGAATTAACTTGGACTCAGTTGTTTTTCTTAGTCATTAACCTAAGCCACAGTCTATATAGCTCCTCAGTAGAAACTCATGTTTGTAGCATTGTGACATTTCCTTATTTATATTTTTAATCATCAAAACTCTAAGTGATGTAATAACTAACATTATTTTTATCATTTAGACAGTACAGTTTAGGAAGAAATCATTCTCATAATAATCCATAGGTAAAATTGCCCACTAGACTGTGATGTTTTCAATGGATAAACACACCATATTACAGGCAGTAGGACTCTCCACATACCCATCCACACCATGCTAGATACTAGAGAAAAATGTCAGCAGTAAAAGTAAAAGACATTCTAAGGTCTGTGGATTCAGGGCCTTGTCTATCTGCGATTCAGCCATCGTGGAGTTGCATCCTGGTGGATTAACAACTTGAAGTCAATTAACACTGCTGCTCCTTTGACTTGGCACATTCTTCACCTGTGAGATCAGGAAACGCCTGGATTTCCTAGCCAATGCCCTATTATATGGACTCTACAGCCTTTGAAACAGCACCATACATCGAAAATAGAGTAGTTGATGTGTGTTTATGAGACAGGGTGAGGGTGGCAGTGGTATTCAGATAAAACCAAAACAGTCTGCCTCTGGACTCACAAAATGTAAGAACACAGACAGAATATAGCTAGACCTGTCATTTTTTTAACTTAAAACTTAACTTTTTAAAGCTTAAAATTTAAAACATTAAAAGATGTTTCTTTGGAGAATATCCTCCTGAGCGAGGTATCACAAACTCAGAAAGATAAGCAGGGGATGTACTCACTCATTAGTGGTCTCTAAACAAACAAACAAGAAAAAAAGCCAAGCATGCCCAAGCTGCAAACCACAACCACTGAACAGCTTGGGATCAGAAACACCCTGGACTGACCCTTTGGATCCCACTCCAGGTATAGGAACACTTGACTCACTCTTGAGGGAGGGGGGACAAAACTGGATTTGGCCAGAAGTGGAGACTGATCCAAGCATTATTGGGTCAGTGGGACCATAGGACTTTCTGTTCCCTGCCCAGGGAGGGGATGGGAAGTTGTGAAGAAGAAAAAATGACCTGATGTGGCGGGAGGGGGAAGGGACCTTGAATAAGAATATACAGGGATGGAAAAAAAATTCAGAGGGAAAGCTGAACACAAAGTAAATATATGTGTAGCAATCTTATTTGCATTATCACCCTTGATAAGTCATGCTTATGATTTTTATCTTCTTTATAGTTATTGTTAACTTATCAGCATTTTAAATTCATTTTACTGTTTTTCTTGATAAATACAAAATAAATAAAGAAGAAAAAATAAAAAAAAAAAGAATTGCATTTACACCATTTCAAACTCTTTCTAATGCTTCCCATGTCTCTTCTCCACTCCCTATCAAATTTGTGACCTCTTCTTCTATAATTATTGTTGTTACATATTGGGGTGGAGCATTGTGAAATTTCCTCTATCAATGTTGGAATGTTGGCTGGTGTGGTGATTATGTAGGTCTTGTTTAAGCAACCATATTGTTTATATTTCATGTCTGCAACTTCCCTGTCATTTATAGATGACACTGTCTCAAAACAGGCAGCTAGGTCCTGTGGCTCTTACAATTTTTCTGTCATCCTTTTCCATAATGTTTATTGAGTCTTATATTTATGGATTATTTTGCAGATGTAGAAATATTTGTTGGAGATCCCATAGTTACCTAATCTTTGCATTTTAACCAGTTGTGGATGTTTATAACAATCCCTATCTGCTGAAAAATAATTTTTTTTTTTTGTTGAGGGATGAGAGCTACACTTACTTACAGGTATAAGAATAAGTATTAGACTATGATTAGAAAAATGGCAGTGGTAGGTTCTCCTCTAGTCTATGACTTTTCTAGCTATGAGTAGTTCACTAGATTTGCAGTGTCAGGAATAGATTTCCTTGTTTTGAGTGGAACTGAAGTTCAACTAGACAACTCTTCATTACCGCAAATACAAAAGTGCCACTGTTGCTCCTTTGAGATATCTTGCCAAATGGATCACTGCTGTGGTCTGTTAACTTTACAGCTAGATATGATTATTGATAGCTTTTCTCCCTTGGAAAAATTAGCCACATAATTTGTCAGAATACAACATGAATGATCTCTAGTCCTGTTTCTTATAAGAATCTAATCTCATATGAAAACTCAAGTATTCACTATCGGGATTTCTATTGGCATTTTGTTCTTCTAAATTCCCAGCATCATCACCCAATGAGCTCTAATGACAGCATCGTAGGGCTTGTAGTCTACACAATTCCCAATTTCTGCCTTTTATGCCTTATATATCTTTCCTTACCCAGCGATTGGATTTCCAGGTTCAACACTGCACCATAATCCTAGAGTTAGGATTAAAGGTATGAGCTACACTGCCTACCTGTTAGGCCTTGAACTCACAGAAATCTAGAAAGATCTCTGTCTCCTAAGGGATGGATGGAATTAAAGGTGTGGGTTACATTCTCTAATCTTTAGGGCTTGACTGTGGGTGATTCTGCCCTCTGATATTCTAGGCTGATTTTTTAAAAATATATAGTATATTACCACAGGTGGATAGTTGGAAGCCAATATTATGATGCATAAAAATAAATAGCACAAATATATTTTTGTTATTAGAGGTTCAATCTAGAACTTTTTGAATGGTGAGGTAGTGTCTTTATCACTAAACTATATACAAAACCCCTGGTCATATATGTTTTATTTTGATTTTTCTTTTAGAAATCTCATAGATACTTTTTGAGTAGAAAAAAATAAAGAGTATAACTTTATTCTCTTATTAAAAGCATATATTTTTAAGATTTTAGTTAGCAGTAGATCAATTCTGAGGCTGGAACGTTACAATTAGAGGTGAAGTGCAGAACCTATCTCAGGAGAAGCTGATACTTCTCAGCAAATACTGATAAAGTGAATTCAGATAAATCACATACTTTCTTAGAGAAAAGGGAACTAATACTTGTGTGGTGGACAAAAGGACTAAGTTCTTAGCTACAAAACAGTTTCTTCCAAGATCATGTCTGCTGAAGTGTTTCTTTTAAGGCTCTGGAAAATTCTGTGGAAATCCACACCACCTCTAAATTACAATTTTACTCACAATCATTCACCATTACATCATCTTTTGGGCAGGTAGTTGAAAAGAACTAGGTAGAAAAATGCTAAAGGGAAAACATTCTGAAGAATGACCGCAATAAACTTATTTGCTGTCACTTTGAAGTATAATTGATGCATTAATCAGGTTATATAATGAGCTTTCATTTCTTTCACCTAGTAATATAAAATTTAAGAGAATTCAAGATTGATGTATTTTTTAAGCACACGTTAGGCAGGCAATCATGAATGAAGGAGATGAAGAGTCTGTGATGTTTGCCTTTTGTGAAGGAAATAGTTACTGTTCTGTGCCTTTCTGCAGCTGCCTTGTGGGAATGGAAAGTTTAAGTTTATCAGGCCTTCTGAGGGCCTAGAAAAAATTTAAAGTGTAGTACTCTCTTAGCGTTAAAATTTTATCAAATTAAAAATGGTGCCACCCAAATCATATAAGTAGCAAGATGCCATTCCAAAAATATGAAGTTCTTACTCTACTTTGAAGGTACTATTCAGTTAACTTTTAACTCTGACTTTGAAATATGTTTGATTTACTGTTTATTTTAACTTGTTTGGTTATACATTTTTCTCCTGGTGTCCATTCTCAGTATGTATATATACTATAAATCACACTCCTCAGTTAATATTTGTCAACTCCTGCTTTGTCTTCTGGAGTTTCTATATTGAGGGCACATTTAGCACAGGGCTTATCATGACTATCTGAACATCTATAGAAAAAAAGAGAAACAGAATCTAGAGCCTCTGCCCTACTTCTGCTCTAAGCCCCCCCCCCATTTTTTCTGTAAGACTCCAATATTGCTTCTATAAAGTAATATCTCTAAACTAGATAACCTTAATTTTGCCATGGTCTTTTAATGCTCCAGTACAAATTCAGTTCCATTAAATAATTCAATTAAAAATGCTAAAAATCTATTTACTGAATTAGCAAAAAGTAAACATGGAGCCCATTCCCTCCATAGGAACACCTAAGCCAGTCTTGATATTAGGATGAGGAAATTGGTCTTGCCTGGATTGGATGCTGAACTGATCTGACTGGGAGGGGTCGGGAGTTGGAACAAGAGGATACAAGGATAAAAAAAAATTATTCTGTAAAAATTAAAAAAGAAAAAAATACCTACTTTTGATGTGCATTCTGAGCACTAGAGTCTCTTTAGCTACAGAAAAAAAGAGTAAACTTGTGGAACTTTGGAAGTCCAAATTTGTAATGCATTCGATCATAAGTGCCAAGTTTAACAGTATACATACATAGCCTATGATTCTACAATTCAGTGTTCAGGAATCTTACTGCAGCAAAACAACTGAAATATTCAAGAGGGCTGTAGTTTGAATCAATGTCTGCATAGTATAGTAAAACAATTTTCACTCACTAAATACCCATCAAGGTACAATTATGCTTGTGGCACAAAAGTAATGCATCAAATATGTATTAGAAGAAATCTTTTCATTATGGTTCTATATTTTATGTCTAGACAGATGTGAAAGTTACAAGAAATAAAAAAAGGGAGAAAAGAGAAAAAAAGATAAAAGAGAGATACAAACACACTATGTGAAAGTGGGTTTTCCATGACATTTAGAATGGCACTAATACTAATAATGACCTTGCCAGCTGTTTCTTACTATTTCAGTGAATTTATGGATGAGAAATAGTAAAATTAATATCTTTAAATATCCTTTAGTACAAAATCATCAGAAACACTGGAAATCAAATGGTTTCATAATAAAAATATCAGTGAGAACACTTTGGTGTGTGCCATCCATCTCATTATCATACCTTGATGCAAACAGGTTTTCTATGTCTTGATAAATTGTGAACTCTCTTCAAAATATAGATAAGCTTCTGACACAATGTGCTTGGTATTTTCCTTTTCTTGTTTTCTTCATATACTTATGATTTAGTGATTTTTACATCATGCACCCCATCAAACTCAGTTATCAGAACTCTCAGATTCATGCTCACTCTTATGATCTCCCCATTTACAAAAATGCCCATTCATGCTGCTCATTTCCTTACTGGAGCGTAATGAAACTCCCTGTGGCCAAAACAAGTCTTTCTTTACCCACACCCCTGCCAGAGGCCATCAATGCAGAAGTGAGGCACTGTGTCATTTAGCTATGTTCTAGCATTGAGTTCTTGTGTACAATGACACTTCTCTCTTTTTATTTATTTTTTTAAAGTCCACTAATGAGTGAGTACATTCCCTGCTTATCTTTCTGAGATTGTGATACTTCGCTCAGGAGGATATTCTCCATATCCATCCATTTGCCTGCAAATTTTAGAGTAGCATTTTTTCTAACTGCTGAGTAGTACTCCATTGTGTAGATATACCACAGTTTGCTAATTGATTCTTCAGATGAGGGGCATCTATGCTGTTTCTAGGTTGCTGGACTTTTTCTGTCTGGCAAATAGGGCAGAGGGAGATCCAGACCAGCCAGCCTCTCCCTTGGGTTGAAGCAAGATGATGAGTGTCCACGACCCAGCACCCCCTAGCCGCCAGAGGAAATCACACCCTGAGTCGGAAGCCTTGTCGAAGCAAGAACTCAGTTTATTGCAACAGTCTGGGGCTTATATAGGGTTGTGAGAAGGGGGTGGGAATCTTGGGATGGGAATCTTGGGATGGGGTAGGTGGGATGGGGAAAAAGGGCCAATAGTACTTTACCATGTTAGCAGAGGCTAGGCAGAGACGGTGCTGAGCTAACCACACGTGGAGCCAGAGACAGGTGGTCAAACTCTAGGAAGGCTTAGGAATTTATACTGGACCTCAACCATATGGCCTCAGAAGGGTCCAACATCAGGTTCTTCTTATTATGAATAATGCTGATATGAACATACGTGAACTAATTCTTTTGGAGTGTGAATGTATGTCTTTAGGGTATTTGCCCAATAGTGGTATTGCTGGATCCTTGGGGAGATTGATTCTCAGTTTTCTGAGAAACTGCCATACTGCATTCCAGAGCGACTGAACAAGTTTACACTAACACCAACAATGTAGGAGTGCTCCCTAAATTCTGCATCCTCTCCAGCAAAGGCTGCCATCTCTGTTTTTATCTTAGCCATTCTGACACGTGTAAGGTGGTATCTCAAAGCTGTTTTGATTTTCATTTCTCTGATGTCTAAAGATGTTGAGCATTTTTTCAAGTACCTTTCAGCCATTTGTAGTTCTGCTGAGAATTTCTTTTTTAGTTCTGAACCCCATTTTTTGATTGGGTTATTCAGGGTTTTGGGCTCTAGTTCCTTGAGTTCTCTATATATTTTAGAGATCAATCTTCTGTCACTTGGAGGGTTGGTAAAACGCTTTTCCCACTATGTAGGCTATTGTTTTGTTTTATTGACTGTGTCCTTGGCCTTACAGAAGCTTCTCAGTTCCAAGAGATCTCACTTATTGATTGCTGTTCTTAGTGTCTGTGCTACTGGTGTTATATTTAGGAACTGGTCACCAGTGCCAATGCGTTAGAGGGTATTTCCCACTTTCTTTTTTATCAAGTTCAATGTAGCTGGGTTTATGTTGAGGTCTTTGATCCACTTGTACTTAAGGTTTGTGCAGGGTGATAGGTTTGGATCTATTTCCATTTTTCTACATACTACCATCCAGTTATGCCAACACCATTTGTTGAAAATACTTTCTTCTATTGAATATTTTTGTCCTTTTTGTCAAAAATCAGGTGTTCATAGGTGTATGGGTTAATGTCTGTGTCTTCAGTTCAATTCCATTGATCCACAAGTCTGTTTTTATGCCAGTACCAAGCTGTTTTTATTTCTGTAGCTCTATAGTATAGTTGGAAGTCGGGGATGGTGATGCCTCCAGCAGATCTTTTGTTAAGCAAAATTGTTTTGGTAATTCTGGCTTTCCTGTTATTCCAAACTGAGTAATGTTTGTTTTCAAGGCCTGTAAAAATTGTGTTGGGATTTTGATGGGAATTGTACTGAATCTGTTGATTGCTTTTGGTAAGATTGCCATTTTCACTATGTTGATCCTACCTATCCAGGAACATGGGAGATCTTTCCATTTTCTTATATTCTCTTTACTTTCTTTCTTCAGAGATTTAAGGAACATGGGAGATATTTCCATTTTCTTATATCCACTTTACTTTCTTTCTTCAGAGATTTAAAATTTTGTCAAACTGATACCAGTCTTAAGAGGAAAATTCTAGATGCCAACATGAAAAGACTAGAGAAATACCACTCAAGAGAACTATCAGCATAGCTGAATGCTCTAAGACAATTAGAAGCAAACTCACTTAGAAGGAATAGAAGGCAGGAAATAATCAAACTTAGAGCTGAAATCAACACAATTGAAACAAAAAGAACAATACAAATAATCTATGAATCAAAGAGTTGATTCCTTAAGAAAGTCAACAAGATAGATAAACCCTTATCCAAACTAACCAAAAAGCAGAGAGAAAGTATCCAAATCAGCAAAATCAAAAATTAAAAGGAGAACATAACAACAGACCCCCAGGAAATCCAGAGAATTATCAGATCATACTTTGAAAATCTATACTACACAAAAATGGAAAACCTAGAATAAATGTACAGCCTTCTGGACAGGTACCATTTACCAAAATTAAATCAAGATCAGATTAAAGACCTAAACACTCCTTTAACAACAAAGGAATTAAAGCTGTCACTAAACATCTCCCAAATGAAAAAACCCCAGGCCCAGATGGTTTCAGTGCAGAGTTCTACCAGCCATTCAAAGAAGAGTTACTCCTCAAACTATTTCACACAATAGAAACAGAAGAAATATTGCCAAATTCCTTTTATGAGGCCACAATAACTCTATACCCAAGCCACCTATAGACACAACAAAGAAAGAGAATTACAGACCAGTTTCCTTCATGAACATTGATGCAAAAATTCTTGACAAAATTCTGGCAATCAGAATCCAACAACATGTAAAAAATGTTATTCACCATGATCAAGTAGGCTTCATTCCAGAAATGCAGGGATGATTCAACATATGGAAAACTGTAAATGTCATCCATCATATAAACAAATTGAAGGAAAAAAAAAACCACATGATCATATCCTTAGATGCTGAAAAAGCCTGTGACAAAATCCAACACTCCTCTATGATAAAAGTCCTGGAGAGATCAGGATTACTGGGAAAATACATAAATATAATAAAGGTGATTTACAAAACACAAATGGCCAACATCAAACTAAACAGAGAAAACTTCAAAGAGCTTTGTATTTTCAATAACAGAAAAAAATATCTCTTTTTTTCAGAAGGTATTGTTTTATTTCCTGATTGTAGATATATTTTCATGAAAGAATAATGGAAAACAGGCAAAATTGGATAATAAATCCAATTTCAAAATAAATATAATATTGCTATTCCTTCCATTTTTTCCATGTTTTTACAGACATTTGTGAGCTATCTCTTGGGTATTGGAGAATCAAAGTCAGGCTCTGAGGATGGGCAGCAAATGCTCCTATATGTTGAGCCATTTGTTTAGCCACATGAACTTCAGAGCAGTAAGGTATTATAGGGTAAATCTGAGTTAATCTTTACCTCAGCCCTGAGTTATATTAATAAGAAATACAAGGTTAATTCATTAATATCATCATTAAATTACTTAGACATCATATGTGAAAAAGTTTTTAAACTCTATTGTTAACAAAAAATGAGTAAAGAGCATAAAAATAATCAAAACTGTAGCTGATAATACATAATTTTAAAAGTTGCTTACTACTTTAAATAGAATGATATTCTAATATTATTAAAGTTTATTCTCTTACTGTCCACTTCTCCCCATCCCTCTCTTCCTATCTTCTTGTCTATCCTTTCCCAGTTTCCTTTCCACCACATCTACCCATCCATTCCCCAGGAAGGTCAAGGAATCTCAAGGTGAGTCAGCTCAGTCTACCAAATTTAGATGAAGTAGGCCTTAATCTACTTCCTTAGTATTAAGGCTGAGTTAAGTGTTTTTATGTAGAGAGTATGCCCCGAGAAACCAGTTCATACACAAGGAATAAACTCTGGTTCTAATGCAAGAGGCTTCACAAACTGCCCACATTATCTGACAGTTATCAATGTTTCGAGGGTTTAATTCCTTTCACTGAAAATTCTTCAGTAGTTATTTTTGATACAGTGAGCTCCCAATAGCTCAGGTCAGTCATCTCTCTGGGTGATCCTGACTTATTGTTCATATACTCGCTTCATTGTTTCATTAGCTGGATCAGGATCTCAACCTGGTGCTTAGCTATAGATCTCCACTTCTGCCTTCATCTCTTAGTGGATGAAGTGCTGTATTAACAATTAGAGTGGTCATTCATTTAATTATAGGGAAATTCCTGTATAAGTACCCTCTCCACTATTGAATGGAGTCCATTTGAGTTCTTCAATGTTTCCCTAGCACCACATTTTATTTTAACCCCTACATGGCTCTGTCTATCAAGATATCTGTTGCTTCATTCTCCCTCTCTTTCTCATCTCACTCAACCATTTCATTGTCTCATAATCTTTTATTACCTCCTCTTGCTTGCTCCCCTAAATGATCCCAGTTTACTCAAGAATTACTTTTATTTCTCCTTCCCAGGGGGATCAATGTCAGTCTTATGTTTCTCCTATTATGTTGATTCTCAGGTTTTGTAAAATGTAGCCTTATTAGTTTTAATTTATGTCTAAAATTCATTTACAAATAAGCACATATCTATATTTCGGGGTGGTGTTACCTCATTCCAGATTACCATGTCTTATGTTTTCTGGACTTTTTAATAACTTTTTTTGGTTTTAACATTTCCTTTGATTGTTGGATCTATTTCTATTAAGTCATCCACATAAGGGATACATTCTTCCATCTCTTGCATTCTGTAATGTTTGTATCTTTAGTTATGGTTCTTTTATTCAGATTTTTAAGTTCCAGCATTCCCTCTGTTTGTGTATTCTTTATTGATTCTATTTCAGTTTTTAAGTTTTCTATTTCTATCACCTGTTTGGCTTTTTTCTTTGTTCTCTAAAGTTTTTATAAGAAATTTATTGTTTTCTACGTATTTTTTACTTGTATTTTTCTCCATTTCCTTTGGAAAGTTTTTTATTTCTTAATTTCTTTCTTTAAAGGTGTCTATTATTGTTATAAAGCTATTTTAAGGTCTTTTTCCACTGCTTTGTTTATATTTGAATGTTTAGGTCTTCTTGTTGTGAAACCACTTGGTCCTAGTGGTTCCATATTAGTTTTTATGTTGTTGAAAAGTTTTTGAGTTGTTGTCTATTCATGTCCTTGGCTGATCAGTACAAGTTGTCTGCTTTCCACACATTACGGGTGTTGGATGCTTTCCTGTGTTTGGGGATTTGATGGGTTGGTGGGAATGTTTTAAATTTTGTTGCCCAGAACTGACAGATGCACTAGCTGTTTTGTGTTCAACCAACTCAGAAACTGCCTGGATTTTTAGCTCATAAATTAAGTGGTTTATATTCAATTGATCTAGGCTAGTGTATATTCCTTTGACTCTATTTCATAGTCAAAGATTGTTTTTTTTCTTAAAGCTTCCTTCTCAGAAAGATTTCTACTGGCTTCACTTCCCACTGGGCATTTTCATCCACTTATCCTAGAGTTTCTCATTTATGCTAAGGTTTGCATTTACCACATTACTTTCCCATGACACCACTTCAACATTCTTGCAGTGGGTGGGCTTCTTCCTTGACTCAGTTTACATTCTCTTTGAATCTTGCTTCAAGAGAACATGTTCTCTGCATCTTCCTCTTTCTTCAGAAGCCTTACTTTTCTTTGGCTAACTCATTTTTTTTCTCTTTCTGATTTTTTAGAATGCAGTAGAGTTTTCATCAGTAGCAGTTAATGAAGCAACATAGTCATCAGGTTTGCTGTCTGCATATGAACAAGTATGTAGTGACTCACTGCTGGGGCCACAGATCTCCACACACCTGTATCATTAGCCAAGTTAATGGTGGGCAAAGGAGCTAGAGGAAACATTTTTTTTTAGATTATATAATTACAATTAATAGCACTTGGTAACTAAAATTGAATCACCTTGTAGGAGAACAAAGGTTAACTAAACTTTGTAACTAGAATTTTTGTTTATCACATTCATCAGCTCAAATAAACTAAGTGTAAAAAGAGTGGAAGAATATTGCTAAAAGCTGCAGTGAATGACTGTCTTTAGACAGTTGTAGTTATGATTTTTAAATTTCCTTATGTTTTCTAAACTTCCCTACAATTAATGTTTACTGCTTTGTAAGAAAATGAGCTATATTGAGAAAAATAGCATTTACTTTTCTATCTTTTTTTTGATTTGTTTTTATTTATTTCATTTCATTTTGTTGTGGTGCTGGAGAACTAACCCAGGGCTTTCAACATGCTAAGCAAGTATTTTATTTGCATTTTTTAACTACTGCTAAAACTAATTACATTTTGGTATAAATCAATAAATTTAATTTGATTCGGGTAACTTGGGGATTCCTTAGCTAAAAAATGTTTTCTTCTAGTTATTCTTTTAAATAATCTCCCTCTAAAATTAGTTTTTATTTCAACAAGTAACCTTGATTAAATTATTTTCAGGAAAATACTCTATTATAATATTTGTCTTTGTCCAAAGTATATTGATGGATGTGCTTTTTTCTCTAGTACTTGTCTATTTTATGCTGGTCACTTATATTTTATAATGGTTTACAATAAAATTTTTCATATTTTGTATATATTTAGAGTAAGCAATATTTCATATGAATGCTATGTGATGTGTTCTGAAATAGAGAAGCTGTTGTTTTTCTATATTTAATACTATTGTTTCTAATCATACCTAACTCTTGTTAGTAGAACATATGATGAGTTATATTCACTTTCCGACTTTTGTTTCTGTTCTGCATTGAGTTTCACTGTCTCTTCCTCCCAAGTTTCCTGCTGTCTTACATGACTATATTTTTTCTCTTTACTATGCTATTCATATAAGCATTCATAGACCCTGAAATCTCACTTCTACTAAAAATACCACAGTGTATTTCCTCCACCTGTCATCTGACTTCTCTTATCTCATTTACTGCTAAGTTAGTGAAAGTCATGATCTTTTCTTGCTGACACCCTCTCCTCATGCAGCCCAGAGGTGGCATGGCAGGCCCAACTTCTGAAGGCCTTTTCTCAAGGAAGAAAACTTCAGAAAGTGTCACCATTAAGTGTGAGTGGTACTCTGTGCCTAAACCGTTCACATATAAGACTGTTGTTGAGTACTTCTGCCTCTTTCACTCTTAGAGGCTGGAACCTTCATACACATCAGTCAAAAGCTGCCTTCATAATTGGGCTCCAGTAAAATTCTTGGATTCTAAGGCTCTTGTGGGCTAGGGGAGTTGGCTGAATTTCTTAAAGCTTTTGTGGCAGTTTGAATATGTTCTGTGTGAACCCAAATGGAAAGGCTTGAGAACATTCAGCTGGTTGGCGTATACCTTTCCCTTGGTACCTTGTCATGTGGTTAATTCAGTTGTTTATCTGTTTAGTGCAATAAGTCACAGTTGTGTGTTTAACTCAAGAAAGTCCTAAAAGCTAATTAAACAAGAATTGATCAGGTGATGGGCTCAGGTACTACTCTGTAATTCTCACTTAATAGCCTCTATTAAGATGTCTATTCTACTGTTCCCATGGAATCCACCCTTGCCAATGAACCCAGTGAACCTTTTGATGTTCAATTCCATTGCCATGTCCCAGTTTCGATTTTATTCTGCCTTTAGTGGCTTATGAACCAGATTGCCACTTTTTTCTTTCAAATTTCTTCCTTACTTAGACTCTAGGACAGTACACTTTCCTGGTTTTTGTCCAACTGCATTGACACATTTTCCATCACCCTTCCTGGATGTTGTCTCATTCCTGGGCCTCATAGTAGAAACAACTTACATAATAATGATTTGCTCTCTCTCTCTCTCTCTCTCTCTCTCTCTCTCTCTCTCTCTCTCTCTCTCTCTTTCTGTGTGTGTGTGTGTGTGTGTGTGTGTGTGTGTGGTGGGGATGGTAAATACCTAAATCCCATGGCTAAAAGAAAAAGGAGAAGAGAAATTGAAGGCAGGACAGGAGACAAGTAGAAGCAATTTTCTCTCATGCAGCTTTAGTACGAGAAGAAACAAAATCCAGATGTATCCTGAAGATGAAATAGAGTCAATAAAACATTTTCAAGGTAGGAGAAATGACTAGTGAGCAACTTAAATGCTGAAGAGGATGATCTTTTAGTTGGGAGGAAAGATAAGTGAATACAGGAGGCAGAACAAAGGCTGTGAGCCCTTACCGAGCACATAGAAAGCTTACTTTAGCTAGAAATGGAAGAAGCAGCATTTGTAACTAAGAGATGAGAAACCAGTAAGTATGAGGCCATTTTCTTAGAGACTTGTTGGTATGGTGGGCATGGAAAGAATGCTCCAGGGTGCTTTATTTTCACATTGAAAGAAGTCAGCTTTGACCTGTAATGCAATGAATGGCATTTGGAAATATGCTGAACAAGATGCTGATGGACACGAAAAAAAGCTGTGGAGTATGATGATAGGTAAAAACTGAGGAGTAACTGCATAGGTTTCTATTGACCTTGTACATAGTTCTTAAGAACCTCTTCATTCTCAAAGGAGTTTCTTCCCAAACTTGATGTTAGAGGGATCTGCTTTATAATGGAGAATTTAGTAATATAATTAATAAGTACCACTAGTACTATCTTAATAATCTCTAAGATTTGTGACTCACAATCTACCTGATGGCACTTGTGCATGGAGCCTTTAACATTCCTCAGAAGGGTTTCATCCTTCTACTTTACAATTTGTCATCTGATTTAGAACTCAGTTGATGTGAAATCACAAGAAAGACCTTTTGGTTGTTGCCTGGTACCGAGTAACACATTTATAAAATTCTTACAATTTTTTTGAATAATTGGATGCTAGAGACATCTTTTGTTACACCCCTGCTTTTTAACAGAGGGGCCTCAAATTTGTTCTGTTGTTTAGAGTATCCTCTGAATTTTGATGAGATAACTGGTGGCTAGAATTTCTAGGTAGCTTCTAGGTGAGGCTTGGTCACCACAAAGACTAAGGCACAATTAGTACCATGCCTGAACTTTGGAGAGGAGAAATGAGTTACACATTAGCTAAACGACCAAGGTCAGTGACTAGATTCATCATGTCTGTGTAACTAAACCTTCTCAAAATCCCAAATAGATGGAGTTCAGAAAACATCCAGGTAGGCACAAAATTATCCACCTCAGGAGTGGCACATACTACTTCCCTGAGAGAGGAGCTCAGGCTCTCAGGACTTTTCTAGCCCTCACTATAGACCTCTTCTGCTTGCCCATTTGTTCACTTGTAACATCTTCTATAACCGCCAAATATGTGCAAATATTTCCTTGAGGTTTGTGAGACATCACAACAAATTATCAAACTCAAAGGGAGACTTGTGGGAACCAAATTTGCAAGCTCATTAGGAGCATAGGTGACCTTACTCAGTGTCTGACAAAAGTAATCTTGTAGCCCAAACTCTTAACCTATAGGGTCTCTGTGCTAACTCCAGGATAGTAGTATTAAATTTATAAGCCAGTTCTTATCAAAACAATCAGAGGGCTGGTTAGTATCTTAGCCTGTTTGTGCTTATATAACAGAATACCACAGCTTGAATGATTTATAAACAACAGAAACCATTTCTCTAGTTCCATAGTCATAGATTTCTATGATCACTACACTGCTTGGTCTGGTGTATGACAGGGGCCCAGACTTATCCTCCAAGATGGCTGTAACCTCAGACGAGAAAAAGCTGTTGTTCTTCTATGACAGAAGAACAAGAGGTCACTGCCTGCAACCTAACCTTCATGTAAAGGTAGCAGTACATGACAGTACAAGCCTTAGAATTCAACCACCTTTCAAAGTTTTCACCTCTTTTTCTTAAACTTGCCTTTATTTATTTATTTATTTATTTATTTATTTATTTATTTATTTATTTATTTATCTTGTGTGTGTGTATGTGTGTCTTTCACATCATGCCTCCTAATCCCACCTACCTCCCTTCACCTAAAATAAAACTTAAGAGAAAAAGAAAAATAAAAGAAAGAAAGGGAAATCTCATTGTGGAAACTGCAGTGTGACACAGTGAGTCATGCAGAACCCCTTTATCCATGTAAAAACATGCAAGTGTTCATTGCCCCTGGTTCAAGGCCCCTGGTCTTTGCTACTCCATCGATGCTGGACCATCGTTGAGACTCTCCCTGTGTATCAGGCTGCTACCATTCAGCAGCCTTAGGTCCATAGGACCCCCTCCTACACTGTACTCCAGCAGATTCCAGATGAAGTGGATGTTGGGGTGTGCCAGTACATAGCCCTGGTTCTGGGCTGGGGCAATTGCACAGTTGGGTAGTCTGCTAGCTTTCTCCTGTCTTCACCACCAGGGTGAGGTCTCCAGCATTGTCCTGGTTAGTTCACTTTCTGTAGAGGTGACCAATGGGTGGGGCTCTCATGTACTCAGGCTTGGGTCTCCCACACCTACACCTTTAGAGCCAGCTCTACTGTGTTGCCCAAGTGAGGTGTAGAGGCCACGATCCAGATTGCTGCAGCTGATGAGGGGCACGGAGAGCTCTTAAGACCTCTTCCACCTGCCTCAGGCATTGATGGGTGGGCATGGAGGGCATCCCTACCCACATCCACTCATGCTTCACATGATAGATAAGTTAAGAGCTCTCCCATTCTCACAGCACCAGGGCTGATTCACCCACATCAATAGGGTCAGCTCTACTATGTGACTGTGCTGCCCAGGCAAGGTGCAAGTCCACTTTCCAGAGTGCTGCAGCTGGTAAGTGCAAGGTCAGCTCTCTTGCCTACTGCAAGTGGCAGGATCAAGGGATGGGGAGGGCATATTTCTCACATTCTCATTACCATTTGGCAGAGGGAGGATTTGTGGTACCTATTCCACTCTCACACCTCAGGGGGTTCTTACCCAGGCTTTTGCCCACAGGGTCCACTCTGCTGTGCTGCTCAGGTGAGGAGCAAGGTCAGCTCACTTGTCTGTCTCAGACGATAAGGCTCAAAGGGGTAAGAAAGTTTTTCCCTCTTAATACTGTTTCACTGGGGTTAGGTGTGAGCATACATTTTGAAAGGTGGTAATATCATCCCATACACAATAGGAATGTGTGTTCTATGTAGTTATTGCAACTGACTGTTGTTATAGAAACCCATAATCTCATATCAAATTTTATTTTATGTAATTTAAAAGTAATTGTGGTTTGTATTTACTGTTGATGTTTTATGGGAACATAATTAAATTTCTTGGATTTATTTTGTTTCAGAATTATTTGCTAACCTCTGTTATCTGATTTTGTAATGTGCCTATAGATTTGGGGGAATATTTTCTAAGAACTATTATATCTGCTCTGAATTATAGCAGTTTTTCATACTTCCTCCCATCCAATATCTTAACATTCTATTTCTTACTCTACTTCCTTAAATAATATTGGAGGAAAAGTGATAACAAGATTTCTCTGATCCTTAAAAGCTTTAAAATCTGCACATGAAACTAGATGCATGACATAATCCTTCCTTCCTCTTTAAATAATATTAATGAATTAAGCTGATGCATACTTGTACATCATTTGGAGCGTCATATTCCATATGCTAGTGGAAATGGTGAGAGAGGAACTCTCAGGTCATCTATGGGGATATAATGTCATGGAAAACTGTATGGCCATTACTTAAACAACTAGCAATAGATGCGCTTTATCCCTTCACCTTCTTCTTCCATTATTTTCTATTCTTTTAAAATTTCTTTTAGTATATTACCTAAAAAATTAACATTTTTCTCTTTTTAATTTTGTTGTGATTTTAAAATAATATAACAAGTGTATTTCAAAATTGAGACCACATCTTTCTTATTTGAGGGAATTTTAATATTTTCTCCCTTTGATTGTTCCTGTTCTCATGCTTTTCCTTCAGTTATTTGTATGTGTACATGCATGATGAATGTGTGCATACATATGATCATATGATATGTGTATAAATGAACATTTTTGTCCCCACCTCAAATCTTGTCTCTTGAGAACTGTGATTGTATTTTGCTATCAATCCTTGCTTTATGTGAATTCTAGAGATTCAAATTTGGGCCTACACGCTTGTGAAACAATCCCATTTCTCATTGTGCCAACTCCAACTTAAATTTAAATTTCTGACAGGTTTTCATTTTCTGAAGAACTGTTTTTTCATTTACATATTTATGTCGTATGTGAAGACTATGAGTGCACACCCGTGTCCACATGTGCATGTACACAAATTTCAGATGTTGTCACTTTCCTTTCACTGTGGATTCCCAGGGGTCAATTTCAAGTCTTTAGATTCAATGGCAAGTGCTTCTACCTGGTGAGCCATCTTGGCAGCCCCAAAGAACTACTTTTTCACACTTTTTTCAAGGCAAATTGAGTTTCCCTTTAAGAAATGTTTGCTAACTTTATAGATGGCTCTTAAGACCAGTCAAAGTAATGATCACACCTTAGTCCAGCTTTTTTGTACATGATTTTCGGCTCCATTTGGGCCAGAGATTTGGACACGCTGTGGCTGCTTTTTTCCCCTCAAGAATGACTCAGATGCTTATATTAATTTCATACTGTTTGGCTTATATATCAGGCACATTACTAGCTAGCTTTTTAATCTTAATTCAACCCACTTCTAGTAATCAACTTGCCAAGAGTCCTGGCCTGTGGCTCACCTGGGTTCCTTTCATGGTTCTTCTTTGGAGGCTGGATGGAGGCTGAGTTAACTCGGCCCTCCTCTACCTGTCTCTGATTTCCTGCCTATTGCTATGGTGCTCGCCACAGGCCATAACAGTTACTTTATTCACAGAATGATTTTCACTGCATACAGAGAACAGTCTCACCACACAGCTTAGACAAAGACTGAGCTCATCAGCATCGTTCACAGAAGGATGGAAGACTTCCCAGAAAAACTCAGTATATGTGTTAGCCTCCCCAAAGCTGATTAGATGGAATTCTGCCTTCAGCTAACCTCCTACTTCCTATGAATTCTAGCATCTCTCATGACTGGTTGCAGGTTGTGAAGGGAGAACAAAGTGCAGCAATGGCTGAAATGGCAGGAGAGAATCTTGAGGCCTTCAGATTTTCTTATTCTTCCAGCTGGTATCAGCATCTCTACTAGCATTGCGTTACACAGAATCTTTTTGCTTATTTAATTTCAGGGATTACAGGGACAAGGATGTCTCTGTGCTCAGTGATGGTAATGAGGCCATCATGTGACAATGGCAATGAACTTTATCAATTTTATTTGCTAGAGAAAGTCTTATTTCTCCTTAGTCTTTAAAAACAGTTTTATACATTATTTAATTCCCTATTGTGGGTCTTCCTCAACATATTAATATGTTAACTTATTCACTTGCTGATGCTGTTTCCAAAAAGTCACCTGTAAATTTTATCTTTCTTGATTTGTAGACTTAGAGAACTCTGCCCTTCTTATGGCTTCTTGAATTTTTTCTTTTTTTTTTGTTTTTCTGCAGTTTTATTATGTGTGAAAGTTATCTGGGTATGTTTATTTGTTTGGAATGCATTATGTTAGCTGTTCTCTCCCCTTCTGGTGCCTGTGACTTACAACCTGAGAGCAACTAAGCAGTGTTTCAATAATAGCTGCTTTTCCTGCTCCCTTTCCTCATTTTCCTCAGCCGTTCTCAGTGCGCACCTCTGACATCCTTTGTAGCTGTCCTAACATTTTGTAATGTTCTGTTGTATCATTTTGTCATTCTTCTTGGTTTTTTAGTTTCAGAAGTTTATGTGGACATATTTTTTCCATAGTAAAGTCTTAGCAACTAATAAAAACCTTCTTTATTTTAGTTAGTGGTTTTGATCCTAACTCTTTCTTTTTGACTCTTCTTGGGATTTTGTCCATCTTCTGACCTAATCTATCCTATCTATTTTAGAACCCTTAGTATTTTTATCATAATTGTTTAATGTTGTCAACAAGATGATTTCAAATTCCCCCTGGCAGCTGCTTGACTCTAGTGCCTTCTATGATGCTGAGAGTATTGCCCAGTAGCCTGGATGGTGATTTTCTCTTGAAACAGAACTTGATGCATTGGGTGAAGAAACCTGCACACAAAGCCAAGACTTATTTACTGGACCATGAAGGCAAGGCTTTTCTTCTAAAAGTTCTAGTTACATGACCCATGAAGATGAAAGATCACTGGTGTTTTTCTAGATGGCTAGTTATTTTCTCTCTATACTGATTGCAGTGTAGTTTTTCTATAGTATTTAATGATAAAACCTGGTAGAACTCCTAAACATTAAGCTCACAAGACCATCAGAACTCCCTTTTCCAAAAAAACTCTAGAGACTTTTATTTTTGAAATGTGTCTATGCCAACATTGCAACAATTTTGACTTTTCTTATTCTAATACAAATACTTTTGTTTTCCCTTTGGCATGTATTTATTGTGCATAGTACTAGGTTTTATCAAGGCAATTTCTTTTAAATATATTAAGTATTTAGACGATATTAATCTTCCTATAATCCTATATATTTCCCTCTTGTCTCCTTATTCCCTTCTGCTTCTATTCATAGATATAAATGTTTTATGTGTCTATAAACAATCATCCTCTATGAGTTTGGCTTATTTCATTCTATACAATAATTACCTCCTAGAGGTTTTGACTTTTTTATACACTCCAGTCATTTAATGATTCTCTGCACTTTCTTGTTTCGTTTTGTAGGTGGCAGTTTTTCATATGTCTTCAGATATCTGATAGATCTCATAACCGTTTTTAATTTGTTTAACTTTTCTCATTATTAAGACAGATGGATAGCTTTCAAGCATTTTACACATCAAAGAAAAACTAGAGTTTAAAATAATCTGCTAAAACAGTGAATTTGAGCTTTGTGTACACGCACTTGCAATCTGACATTACTGGAAAAACCATAAGTTAATACTAATGTATTTCTTCATAATATACTAAATTCACTTGGCTAACCTTTCCTTTGTAGTTTGTACATATGTTTATTAGTGAAAATTTCCTATTAACTTCCAGTACCTTATCTTCTTGCTTGGTTTATGTGTCATGATTACAGAAATCACACATATACTAGAATGTTCTTTCTTTTATTATTCTCTAGATAAGTGTGACTAATAGTCATATAATCTCTTCCTCGACTGTTTGTTAAAACTTGCTTGCAAATCTTTTCAAGAGCTGAGATTTGTCTGGCAAAGAAAATTTTTTCCCCTTTTTTTATTATTATGAATAAAGAAGTCATATTTTCTATCCTTGTATATCTTTATTCAAGGTCCCTTCCCCCTCCCACCATATGCAAAGAAACTTAAAAGTACTGATTACTTATCTTTAAAAATTATTTTAAGTGGTCACTTAGATTTCCTTCTAATTTTGAGTCAGTATTCATAAAACAGATTTAGGAGACTCATTTCATATTCAAGTTCTATTAGAATATTGTCTTATAAATATTAGAATACTTCTTCTATCTAGAATTATGTCTTTCTTATATTTCTTCAGAACTTCATGCCTGTTTTTTAAAGTGGGAAGGAAAGATAAAAATTTTCAGATACTGTCTGTCCCTGTCTATTCTAAGGGCTTGTCTTTAAGTAGAAGGGGGTTAGCTCTCTGTTAACACATTTCCTCACTCTGGATAGTTATGAAGGTTGCATTCCACAGCTTTTGTGGAGTTTAGTGGGACTTTGCAGCTAAGTTTTTTTATTTTTTTCATGCAAAGTTGAGTAATGCACCTGTTTTCAAACTCAGCCTGTAAAATAAAGGCCATAGAACTTCATTTATTGTATCACAAACTATTTCCAAGGACTAGTGACTTTTAATGTGCAATTATTTATTTCAGTGGTCAGTTGACAGGACCGTGCTATGCTTTGTAGTCTTTCCTGGCTTCTGACACATGACTGCTTTAAATTGTGAGCTGTTTTGAGCCAAGAGAGCCTAAGCTGATCTTTCTTCTATATTGTAGTCTTTGGTGATCACTGTGAGCTGGAATACTGAAGTTTTGCATCCTGTGGTCATTCCCTCCATTTGACATCTATTCTTTATGGCCTCTTGGTGACTATTGTCTGACAAAATTGACTAAATAACGTTACAACATACTGTTAAGTGCCAACAGGCAAAGTTTAGATACTACTGGTCCTTTTTAGCTGTGAAGCCCCGCAGTATTGTCTCATCACATTCTATTGTGCAACACTAGTCTCAAATTCAATCCAGATTCAAGGTGAGAATCAGACTGCCTTTTCAAATTTGCATTGTAGAGGAGTTCAACCATAGAACAAATGAATTCTTTTGGAAGGGGGTGCTTCTATTTCTAGTGTCAGAGATGGAACTCAGGGCCTGTTCATGATAAGTGTTGCATTACTGATCCATGTAACCAGTCCCATGGGGCATTTTCAATACGTTAATATATTACTCCTTTTTGTGGACTATCATTTTAAGATGTGTCACATTTGTTTATGCTGTGGAACGTTTGTTTAATGATGCAAAGATGTGCTGCATTCTTTTAGTTGCATTTGTTTAACTCTGTAAAGCTCTGTCACTTTGCCTGCCTAAAACACCTGACTGGGCTTATATAAAGTTGAATGGCCAATAGCAAGGCAGGAAAAAGGATAGGCAAGACTGGCAGGCAGAGAGAATAAACAGAAAGAGGAATCTGGGAGGAAAGATGAAGGAGTGATAAAGAGGAGTAGAGGAAAACACCAGGGGCCAGCCACACAGCTACACCAAAAGCCACAGACA
The DNA here is from genome assembly GCA_004025045.1 of Sigmodon hispidus. Taxonomy (NCBI): domain Eukaryota; kingdom Metazoa; phylum Chordata; class Mammalia; order Rodentia; family Cricetidae; genus Sigmodon; species Sigmodon hispidus. The sequence goes on from PVIH01002820.1 coordinate 156,526, forward strand.
AATAACAAAATAAAGATATACAGAAATAGGAAAAAATAAAAGCCTAGAAGCAAAAGATAGATGGAATAATTTAAGTTAAGAAAATCTAGCTAGAGATTATTCAAACTAAGATGGGACATTTATAAGTAAGAATAAGCCTTTGTGTAATTTATTTGGGAGTTGGGTGGTAGGCCCGCTAAAGAGCAAAGAGCTAAAGAATAAAGAGTAGAAACAATCAACAACAACTTTCTTTTTCTAAATGGGATCCCTCCCCCACCCATATAATAGAATTTACTCTCTATAGTTACTACCTGTGGCATTAAGTATGTAGAAAAGGAATAAATCTGGTTTTAATTCAACCACTGATATTTCAGGGTTGTTTATTTTTTTTTAATTTGAAAAGTTTTATTCTTAAAAATTTTAAGGACAGGAATAAGATATTCGGTAGGGATAAGTATGTCAAGTTAGAAATAGCTAGAGAAAGAATTAGAAACTTAGAAGATATGCTTAAAATTAAACAAAATGCAGCCCAGAAATGCCTGGTGGATAAAAGACACATTAATGCCAATGCTTTTTAGAAGAAACGCATATATCTAATATAGGTCCTAGAAGAGATACTACAAATGGTCCTGGATGGTAACAGAATTCATAAAAATAATGTATCAGAGTTTTTCAGAACCTTTGAAAAACACTGAGGTCTTGATCTGAGCAAGCACCATGCACAATTTGTGCCAAATTGAATCTGTAAAAGTTGCTCCAGATCAAGATATGGACAAAAACAACATTGAGAAAGAAGCCTAAGAAAAAAGCAAATCATATAAGAAAGACAAAAGTAAAGCTTAATAAAAACCACTTGGTAGCAATCATGAAAACCCAAACACAGTGACCATGAGGGAAAAAAAAAACATTAACTCAAAGTTCTACATATAGACAAAAGATGTTTCGAAAACGAAAATAAAATGAAATTATTTGTATATGCGCAATAGAGTTTCTGTTTCTTTTTTTTTTATTATCAGTGTTGTTTATTAAAGCTAATCTTACCCTAAAAATAGACATTAATGTGACATTCTCAGCCTGAATTTTCTCAAGTCATGTAAGTAGTATGAGTTGTATATGAGCTTATGAAATAATCATTTTGTGACCATAATGCCAGCATCACGAATAGTCAACTTTACTTTTTGAGCTAGGTATTTTGAATCATGGGAAGGTTTATGGAAGGCAGGCAGCAACTATTTTCTTTTTTCTTTAAACTTTATTCAGTGTTGCTCTGAGTGTATTGTGTTGTGAGGCTCATTTTATCTGGGTGAAGACTCATTTCATCTCCTGATATCATAACCAGTCTATGAAAGCTAACAATGCCAGAATCACATGATTCGGCAAATACCCTCAGCCTGAAGTTGACCTTGATTTTCTGCTTTCCTCTCTGGATTCTGCATTTAATCAGTGCTAACCCATGAGAAACCCATATTCTCTGTCTACATGTGTTGGTATTTAAAAAATACATTATTTATATGTTGTCTATCATTTTAAACTGTTTTCAGTAGGAGGAAAATTTGGTTCTCTGATTTTTGATACTTTCAGAAGAAAAACCAGGTATTTTCTTGAAAAACATTTAAATTAATAGTGAGCATATTTTTTTTATTACTTTCTACAGATTTACACATCTCATTCAATTATGTGAACTTTCTAGTCATATTTTAAGATGTTTTATTTCACTCCTCCCTAAATAGAACAGTAGGATCAAATGCACTCCAAGGAAAGTCCCCAAGATGATTCCACTGACTTTGATCTTTTGCAGCTGGGTAGTATCACAGAATCAGCAGCAAGGACAAGATTGACACCTTTTTCCTTCTGTACATAGACCCAATGAACAAGCCCATTCTTGTTTGCAGACCTTGACTCTGAGAGTTCAGTGAAGTGTTTGATTCTACTGGATTCCTTATGTTTCCTGGGGGATTTGCTATGAATTCTAAGTTTACCCTTCAGTTGAACATTCTCAGCAGTAGATGTGTATCTTAGTTTGAAATTTCCCAGGATTTGCCAGGAAAATGATTCTAAAATGTTGGGGCAGCCACCATAAGACCCTACATTTGCATCCTGAAGAGAATGTGAATGTGAATCTGCAAGACACAGAGATTAGAATCAGTAAGAAATGTGTCCTGTGTTATAATAAAATGAATGCTTCATCTCTTAAAGCTATTGTAACAAAATACCACAGTGTGGGTGGCTTGCAATCAACTTAAACTTATGCATCATGGTTCTGGAGGTTGAAAAGTTCCAACAACATTAAGTTCTAGCAAGGACTGTTTTCCAGGCTGCAAATTGCCAGATTCTTGCTGTGCCATCAGATAGTGGGAGAAGCAAATAAACTCCCTTAGACTTATCATTATAAAGGCTTAAATCAATCATGAGGTTCAACTTTACAGCCTCTGATCCTCCAAAGCCCCACATCCTAACACCACTGTATCAGGAGCTATGAATCCTGGGTAACACAAACTTTAGAATACACCAGACTTAAAAGACAAAAGTAAATGAACAGCAGCCTATATCATCATCACTGAAGTAATCACAAGGATGGTCATGCAGAGCTTATCATTTTTCATTAAATGTAATTAATTTGATTCCTTAATTTGAAAGCTCAAATGAGGTAGAACATTTATTAAGCACCCATTTAAACTTAGAGAAATTAATATGTGGTCAGATTTCTCAGGTTTTCTAATGTCACACAACTAATAAGAAGTAGAGGAAGATGGGTACCCAGGTACTCTGTTTCTGAGCACTATGTTATATATTATACTACCTTTATAGTTTATCCCATAAATGTAGATTATTATACAAAAACTGTTAAATAGAGACAAGAAGAAAAGAAAAAAATAACATCATAGGCAATTATTTCAGTCATACCTAAAGTTTGTGTTTTCCCAAGATAAGAAATTTCAATTTCTTGCTTTAAAGGTCTCTCTAATACATTGGAGACAAAAAACTACTCAGTGATTATAACCAAAGAAAGAAAGAGGAGAAAGAAAAATGGGGGTAGGAGGGATAGAGAAGAGAAGGAAAGAAGAAATAGGAGGATATAAATACATCCTTCTCCATGCAAAGCAGTTCTAATATTCTGCTTGGCACAGGGTATTTATTTTAGGAACGTATTTGAGATGTAAAGGCAATTCTGTGAGAACATGTGGGTGTATGTTTAGTTGTAACAGCTCATACATTTTTTAAAATCTACACATGGAGTGTGTGGGCTTTATTCCAGGTCCCCTCTGAGATCTTATGTTCTAGAAGCCAGCAATTACTTTCAGTTTGTATCTCAGGACCAGACTATAAACACTCTCATGGTTTTTTAAAAGTCTCTTTCTTGCTGAGGCTTATTCCTTATTTAAAATAGGTTCAAAATTATATCCAGGTCATTTTTTCTGCTAATAAAAGAAATATGATCTAAGTCATCAAGATAAAATGAAGGCATATTAGGCAATTTTAAAAGGAAGCGATTTGCTCTTTTCACTGTAAGCATTGAAGTAGAAAGATGGGTGGAATAAAAAAATCATTGAAGGAAATTAAATTAGAGATCAAGGAAGGGCAAGCACATAACAAGCAGTTTTTAATCACAATAATTTATAAAAGCTCATTATGGGATAATTTTCAAATATCACAAATTGGATCACAACAGATTTGACCTGATATCTTAGTAAGCAGCTTTGCTACCCATCAGTCTGAAATCTTGAGGGCTGCCAGGAGAGCATCTGCAATATGTTATTAGCAGAGGAAAATAGAAATTATTTTGAGCTTTGGAGTATGTGGTTGTCATTGAGTATTCTGTGATTAGATATTTTAGAAAAATTTGGACAAATGGTGCAATTAGAAGAAGCCAAACTTTCTAATTTAAGAAATCCTTAAGATAGATTTTTCATTTTCTACATAAGCTAATAATTAAAGCCTAATATATATTCTTAATTTTGTTTTTGTGCTTTGGTTTCTGACTTTTGCTAGTGGTAATTGTCCTTGGCCTAAATTAACTTTTTTTCTCCTGTGAATAAACATGAATTATCTATAAGGAACATTCTGCTTAAAATAACTTATGGTTGTTAGTCACTCATAGCACAGTTCTGAGGTTTTTATAGTATTGGTTCAGTTCACTTTTAATTGATGAATACTCTATTTATTAGTTAATTTTACATTGCACTCACAGAATACATGATCCTAGGTACACTATAAAGCAAAGAAATTTTCTTAGTACAGAGTTTTGAGGGCTAAAATCTGAGGCTTGACATTCCCATCTGTTCAACTTCTGGTGAGGGCCACCTGGCTGGGTCAAGGATGGTAGACCAATGAAAAGGAACTGATGTGTTCAGAAGAAATCAAACACATGGGTTGGCTGTTCTAACAACTGGCTCCTAAGGTAACTAGCTTATTCCTCAAGATCAGCAGTAATCCTTTCTGATCCAGAAGCATCCACTCTTCTAAATTTCACTTTCTAATACCATGATACCTGGGATCCAAGCATTCAGGCTTCTTTAAAAGACACTGGTCAAGCCACATACAAATCATAGCACATTGATATTTCATTTTATATTAACTTTCTTTATGGGATAGCATCTCAATCTATACCTCAGTTGGGCCTCAAATCCATGACAATCTTCCCATCTCTGCTTTCCAGATGCTGTGCTCACAACAATGAACCCCCTAGGCCCAGTAACATCATTTTAAAAATAAATATTTGTATAATTATATTACTTAAGATAATTAGAGGAATGGAATTTATGTGGTCTCAGTATTAATATTATTTAGATTCTTATTAGAAATGTGGCTGCTTCTCACACCTTATCCACACATACTTACTCTCAGACTCTGGCAGTTGAGGTCCAAAAGTATAAGATTTCAATAAGCCTATAAGCAATATAAGTTTGAGGTTTAGAAAATTAAAGACCAGTTAGCAAATCTTTTCTTTAAGCTTCCCATTCTATATAATTTATTCACGGTAGACATCAATAGGCCTTTTTATGTCTAGGAACAGAGTAACAAGCAATAAAGTATGGCTGTGTCTCAGTAAAACTACTTCTACAAAACCTGGTTCAAAGTCACATTTGATCCCTGACACAGAGTATGTCCAGCACTGAGCTGGAGCATGGAGTGCCTGTTAAAACTATGGAAATGGAAGAAAAGCTAATGCTTATTAAGTAATTACTGCATGCAGGATTTTCATTTCATAAGCAGCATTTCATTTCATTTCCATTAGCAACAACTTGTGCTCCATCTTGTCCAAATATGCAGATTATACTGAAAATTAACTCTTGATGATATTTGGATAGATAATACTGTGTGAAATCCAGACAACATGTGGAAAGACAGAGTTTGCTTCATTATCTTCACTTTAAATAACAAGAAAAAGAGGCTCAAAGGGTGGAAGAAGTGTCCTACAGACACACCAAGCCATGCATGTATCATATGAAATCTGTTTTATCTAAATACCATAAAGACAGTGATTGGCCCACTCACTGTACTGAAGGTAGGTAACACTGCTGTTTCTGCTTTTTCAAAATACAAAATGGTAAAATTTTGCTACTGGGTATTGGAATACAAAGAAAGAGAGAAAGAAATTCTTTGAAGAATTCTGAACATCTCAGAATTTCTCTGAATCAATATACAGAATCATATTATGGCAGGTTTAGAATAAGATGCCCACCATTTACCAGTGTATGTATGATTAACCACTCCAAATTCAGTAGTCTAAAATGAGAATCTCTTACCACTCTTCTGGTCTGCCTTGGCTCACTTCTGGGGTTGGCTATGGCTAATCAACATCTCTCTTGGTCTTTGTTACATTCTTCTTCATGTTTGCTGCTGCAGCCTATAGAATAGCCCAAGATGGTTTTATCTCAGGAAACTGGGTTCCTACAAGGTAGCCGGAATTGAGGGTTTTTTTTTTTGATAGCAGTAAGGTTTTTTAGATAAGCATCAAGCAATGTGCAAGCTTTCACTGTACATACACTATTATCAGAAATTAATTTCTTCCCACAGAGTTGTGTTGTCTGCTTTCTGATTTTCGAAGCTTTTGTTGGCCAGGAAGCCACAGCAACAGGAATGGACAGTTATCTTAAGAATATTGCTCAAATTTTGTAGCCTAAGCTAGCCACCATGCCCAAAGAAGTTTCTTTGGAAGTCTGGATCCACATAGAAGAGGTACGAGTTATCCTAGATCCATCAGTCTTTCTTGAGCCTACATGAACAAGTAAGTCACTCTCTACCTAATCCCAATCCAAATGATAAAACACAGTGGTAGGCAAACTTCTTAACATCATGAGTTATATTTGTGGCACAAACCTAAGGTACCACAGAACTAAAATGGCCACCATTTGTTCTGCATCTCCTTTATATGAGTAAGCAGTACTTAATCTTGAATTCTAATTTGAATCTCAAAAGTTATATCAATGTGTATGCATGTGTTTATCTTGTGTGTGATGACTGATTCAAAAAGCATCTCCAAAGGAAGGGATGAGTAAATATTAAAACATAATTCTTATCTGTAAGAAATTCATATGTATGTGTATGAGACAGATCTGTAAATAGATACCTGACAATCCAATATGATATGTTGTTGACATAGTTATGGAAGCACAGCGCTGTCAAAAAGAAGAGGGTTTGATTTGAAAAATTGAGAGTGGCTTTCCCTATTGCTTCCTAGGCACTGGAGACAGAGATCAGGATGCATGTAATTTCAAATAAAGTAAATCATGTGAAGAAAAAGACATAGGTTCCTAAATTGATAGGACCAGGGAATAAGGAGAGTTAGGATCCTCTTCAGACTCCTGAGTTCTGTGGCTCCCACTTTCTTCTTTATTTCAGCCTCCAGCCCAATAGGTGAAGCTTCTGGTTATACATTCTCTATATTAGCTCCAGTTCAAGTGGTAGCTTAAATGGTTGAATATCAGATAAAAACAAATTCTCTTTTTGGATTCTTCCTCCTTTGCTCCCAAAGTGACAGGCATGAATTCCTTTCTCCTAACTGAACCTTAACAATTCTATTTTTCATCCTTAACTTTATAGGATAATCTAGAGGATAATTTTGCAGAAAGATTATGTAGGGGAAATAGGAAAATGAAAAAGTCAGGAAACTATTGCAGTTTTGCCTAGGCCAATGTTGCAGAAAACCTTGACTACAACAGTTACAAGAAGAGAACATTGGCTCAGCCCCAAAACGAAGGCAGCAACCTTGATCTCTTTAGTACCTCTCCATATTCTGTAAGTACTACCTCCCACATAGCATTTTCATTAAAAAAGGACTCTCCATTCTCTGTGCAGGAATGTTTTGGATCTGACAAGTTTCACCACATCTGCTAGAGCAATTCTGGCTTAAGCCAGTACCACCCGCAGGCCTGATGATGACATTAGCTTCCAAAAAGTTATTGTCCCCACTCTTACTTGCCATAGAAGGCCACGATGAAGCCAGCAGCCAGAGCCAATTTTGTAAACAAATAAAAAAAAGCAATTCAGAGCTTTAGAGCTCTCCATTTATAGCTACCACATTTCCTGCTAAACTGTAAAGATGAGGGCTCTCTCTCGGAAGGCTCCACCTATTTCTCTGGTGTCTTCCTTTGCCTGTCTCCTTCAGCCATTGTTCTCTGTCCATACTGGTTTTCCTGTTCTCTGAACACTAGCCTTATTTTCCTTTAAGCTTTGTTCTGGCTGTTTCCTCTGCCTGCAACTCTCTCTGCTGAATACCCCAGGGTTGGCTCTTGTCCATCTGGTATCAGTCCAGATGTTTTCTGCTCATAGCAAATTCCCTTTTCTTTCTTGTGCTGCATTTCATCATGTTCCATCACATCATGAGTGAATTTCCATTAAGGCAAATATCTAAATAGATCTCATTTACTGTTCCACCTTTCTCCCTTCTTTTTTTCTTCCTGTCTTTGTTTATCTCTCAATGGGGCTCACTCTCCTCCTGTCTTTGTGTATTATGATACTGGATTCTAACACTATCATATAATCAACACATAAACACCAGCAGGGCAGTGGCCTAGTAGACACTGAGCAGTTTTAAAAATGATAGTTTCAGAAGACATTTTTTATGACTGTGTGACTATTTGAATGTGCAAAATGGGCAAAAGAGGAGCAGTGGTCAATTTCTAATATTTATAAAAGTGTATTTTTTTGGAGTGTATGAATATTTTGCATTTATGTTTATGTGTGTATACTGCTGTGTGTGGTGCCCAAGGGGACCAGAATTTTACATCAGAACATAGTTGCAGTTATGAGCAGCTATAAGCTGTTATCAGAGTAAAGAATACTGAATCTAGGTCTTCTGCAAGAACAGAAAGGTTCCAGGATAACAAAAGATCTGAACCTCTGAGCCCTCTCTCCAGTCTCTTCCTAGTATTCTTCCAATGATCAAGCAATTTACAGATGCTCCAATAATTACACTGCTATCAACCACATCAGAATTATCATCAGAAGAAGCATATTTTAGACAAAAAATTATGAAATTGATTTTGAAAAAAATGTACTTAAAATTCAGAGAAGAAGGGAAGACTGGAGACAATATTAATTATCATTATTATTAGAGATACTCCAATACTTTTGAAATGTTTATAATCTGGAAATCTATATAATGTATGGATTAATAAATATAAATGTTAAAGATATAAAAATTTATATGAAATATATTACATAATTGTTACTGTAAAGGGTCTAGCATTTGAGGACAATAAGTGAATAGACTAGATAGAAGTAAAAAAGACAGGTTTTAAATTTCAAGTATTCAAAACTACTCAGAATTATTTTAGAATTATGTTAATTTGAAGGCCAGTTCCAGAATATAATTATGACAGATTTGTAATATTTGGTATTATAATGTCACTTATACATTATTGGTTTTTTGTTCATTTATTGGTACTTCTGAAAATCTGTAGCTTAAGAGTTGATTAGAAAGAGATTGTTTCACGAATTCACTCTTCTGTGATGGCTTTCTTGCTGGAAAATCTTGCTAATTCTTGCATAAATTGATAGAAGGCCCAACTGAAATCTCTCTCCTGCTATTCGAATGTCCTCCTAGGCTGAAAAGTGTTCCCTCTCTGTGCTTAACTTTGAGTATGGGGAAAGAAAGGTTTTTAAGGTCAATGTTGTTAGAGAGCATTGCATTTGTAAAATAATCATGCTGTCATGTTAATCTTGGTTGTCATCTTGAGACACTTTCAAAGAAGAAATCCTCATTATGAAATTCCTGCCATCAGATTGGTCTGTGAACTTGTCTGGGGGACATTTTTTGACTGTTAACTTATATAGTTACAAGGATCCAGTCCAGTTTGATTGGTGCCACTCCTGTACAGTTGGGCCTTGGCTGTATACAGGAAGTTGAGAAAGCCAAGGAGGGTAATGCCAGTGAGTGTCATTCCTCTTCAATTCTTTTTGCCTTGAATTCCTTCTTTGGCTTCCCTAGATGACAGACTGTAAAGTGTAAGAGATTCAATATCCTTGAGAAGTATTCCCCAACAGAGTCTAATGGATTGTATTATTATTCAGGAAAAAGAAGGAAGGGCAGAAGAGAAGGAATACTATTCTAGCTAAAGACAAAGAGTCTAAGCTTAATATTCAGCATATTGATCATAATAAGTATCCCTGAAGTCATAAGAATTAAACAAAATATGACATAATAAGTGACATAGTGAGGGACAAGTTTCTTTTATCCCTCTATTCCAAGATGTGTCTTAAAGGTCTTAGCTCCTTTCTTGGGATGACAAAACAACCTAGTTATGTGCTTCAACTGCTATAAGATTATGTTCTGGTATGTTGTAATTATTTGTCACTCCTACTGGTTTAATAAAATGTTGATAGGCCAGAAGGTAGACAGGAAGTGTGGATGGGGCTACCAGACTAAGAAAAGTCTGGGAAGAGGAAGACTCAGACAGAGACACCAGTAGAGACAGAGGAAGCAAGGCCATTATGCTGCTCTGAGAAATTTCCTAAGCCACTTGGCTAATCACAGATTAGTTTAAGAGTTAAATGTTAGCAAATTATATGATAGAGCCATAGGCCAATCCACATGAAATTAATGTAAGCTTTTATGTGTTTCATTCGAACTTTTAGACTACTGGCCTAGATCTTGGGGCTAGTCTGAGCCAGAAACTAATTACTACAAATGGTGCCCCAATGTGGGGCATGTGCAGGCATGTAAAGCCTGAGATAGTTTAAAAAGGGTTCTAGAGCACAGGAATGGAGCCCCAAAGAACTTCTGAGTTGTGTCTCTCAAGTGGGCCATGGTACAGGGAGACCCTGTCATGGTGGGACAGCCTGAGCTAAATAATGTCAGGCTTTCTGGGTGCAGCTTAAGGTGCAAGAAGGCTTGTTCCTGAAGTCTCACAGGAGCCACAATATAAGCAACAAATTACATATGATAGATTTAAAGTTTCTATTTATATAGACAAAAAGAGAACAGAGTCCAAGGTGGCTTCTTAGTAACAGCATTTTCTTGGAAGAGTTCTGTTTGCTGATGGCAAACAGTGGCTTGGATCATTTAATAGGTGCTTTCTGACTCAGTGTTATCAGCAAAACACTTGTGAGCCCTTTAAGAGGCCCTGCTGTCAAAGATGTAAATGGATTTCATGAGCAGTGGGTGAGGGTGCCCTACTTGATTGCAATATGGACCCAATAATTTTGCAGAGTTGGGAATGGGAACCATGATTCATGAAGCTAAACTCTTTATGAAGCTAGACTAGGATCTGGGTGGAGCCAGCAGCTGCCCTAGCCAAGATCTTAATCATAGTCACACCTTGTTTGGCAAATTTAAGTAGTGATCAGAAGCTGAAAGAAATAGAGGGAGCTGGGTAGAGCCTTTAATCCTAGCCATACCTTGGCAGAATGAAGGTGTGGTCAGAAACAGAGAAAGATAAGAAAAGAGATATATAGTAAAAAGTGATTTAAAAACCTTTTAAATAATTTAGAGTGTGTTTAAAAATATACATAGGCTTAAGAGAGTAAAGAAAAAGGGAAAAGGTTAAAGACCTTAAAAAAGAAATAGAGTAAAATAAAACAATAAGCCTCGTAAAAATGGAAATTACAAAGAGTGTATACTGTATGTTATTGTCTTATTTTTAAGTTTTTTTTTATTGTAAATGAACTAGTAAAGCTGCTAAAAACCATTTGATTATAAATGTTGCTGAATTAATACAAGTAATATATTTTGTAAATAAGTTGATTTTAAAATTGAAATCAAAAGATATGCTACTTTGGAGAAGTTTATATATATATATATTTTATTTTCATAGATAATGAGAGGCCGTAAATTTATTCCTAGTTAAAGAAAATAAGGTTTGCTTGAGGAAGACTCTCTGAAAACTCCCACATGGAAATGAATGCCTAGATGATCTAACATTTCAAAGTACCTTTGTTGCAGTTTCCTCTGAACTATGCATACAAAAGTCAAAAAGACTGGCTGAGATGACCCAGCCTTACAAACTACTTTACTGAGGACTTCTCCATAAACCTAAATTTTTTTCTTTGGGTCCCCATAGAAAAATTTGGTCCAGTGCCTCCAATCAACAGGAAGTAGCCTAGAGAACTATGCCCATATCCCCCCAAAATGGGTTAGGGATATTTGTATTTGTTTGTAGTATTGGTTATAGATTAGGGTGAAAAAAAAAACTAGACAAAGAAAATTAGATTCGGGGTTCTTGTTTTAAAAAGAAAAAAAGAAAAAATGCTGAGGTCTTATATTCTGTTATGTTATAAATATTTGTTTAATAAAATACTGATTGCTCAGAAGGCAGACAGGAAGTGTGGGCAGGGCTACTGGACTAAGAAAACTCTAGGAAGAAGAAGAAGCGTCAAACAGAGAAACTAGCAGAGGCAAAGGAAACAAGGCCATAATGCTGCTCTGAGAAAAGGTACTAAGCCACTTGGTTAATTATGGGTTAGTTTAATGGTTAAAATTAGCAAGTTATATGACTAGGCCATAGGCCAATCAGTATAAAATTAATGTAAGCTTCTGTGTGTTTCTTTGGGATTTTGAGACTGCTGGTCCAGATCTTGGGGCTAGTCTGGGCCAGAAACTAATTACAACTTTCTACTAGAGAGAAAGTAGAGAAAATCATTCTACATATTAGCGTTGTTACTGGCTAGAATCAGTCACATGATCCTATGAAAGTATATGGTTCTGAGAAAAGAAGCTGTAGTATTCTATTGTCAAGAAAACTAAGCATTTTAAAAAACACAAAGAATCATCTTAGCTATTTTTAATGCTCCATATATTAGAAGTTATAAACATTTATATGTTTCAGTTTTTACATGTAAGATGGTTCATAATCATTATGACCTCATAGGCCATATGTTACTATGAACAAATAAATCAACATAAATAAAATGCCCAGAAAGTACTTGGTTACACACTCTGGAAGTAAGCTATTCTGACTTTATGTGTGAGAAAATTTACCGGAAGCAATATCTCATAGTCTATAGAATTTTTAGGTTAGAATTTCAGGCTATAGCTATTTATCATAAGAGTTCCTCAAAGATGTCCATACAGCAAATCATGTTACTCAACTCATGAATATTCCATGTTACATGGCAAAAAAGGTCTTTATAGCTTTAATTAAAGTTATGTACACTGAGATGGGGAGATTGACCTGGATTATCTGGGTGTATCAACTGTGGTGTAATGTTCTCTGCATGCTGTAAATAAAGGACTGTTTCGGCCTATGTAGAGCACTGTAGAAGTGGGTGGAGAATCAGAGGGCAGACAGGTAGAAGGAGGGTGGAGTTAGTCAGTTACCATCTGACCCCAGAGAAGAACAGACATGTAAGAAATACAGGTAAGCCACGGGCTGGGCAATGTGGTGGGTAGATTAGTAGATTACAATAAATGGGTTGATTTAAGATGAAAGAGCTAGCTGGTAATGTGCCTGAGATATGGGCCAAAGAGTATGAAGTTAATATAAGCGTCTGATTAATTTCTTTGGGGGAAAAAGTCTCTGTGGGCCAGGTTCCAAACCTCCAGCCCGAATGGGCCCAGGAAACCTTCTACAACAATCAACCTAAGTATACATCCTTTCCAACTAAAACTTTCCCAGAAGAAAGCTGACAAGATAAAGTAGATGGAAAAGTCAGGAGAAATAAACCTCAAGATTCAGACCTCATGGTAAAGGAGATAAGGATCTCAGGACTAGAACTAAATTATGAAAGTATTAATAGATGATTCAGTTTTTGTACCAAACTCATTGGATAGTAGCACAGTAGGATCCTTGTCCTAGCCTATGAAGACAAAGGCAAACCTACTGTAATGTGAGATAAAGTGTTTTAGAAACTAAGGTTGTGGTGCTTTGCTGCAGAAGCAATAGGATCTAAGAAGACAAAACTCAATAAACAACTTGAGATAGACTTGACTGATTCACTTAGAATGGAAGAACATTACATATGAAACACAAGGGAGCTTGGAAATATAGGACAGATGAGAAAGTGGGGTGAATCCCTTTATGTACGACATTCATAATTTACCTGCAGTGATTAAAGGCTGTTAGATTGAAGTCAATGTGGAAGTCTTTAAACACATGGCTAAGAAATTGTCTTTAAGTGAACAGCAAATGTAGAACCTTTAGATTTTGCTTGGAGAAAATGAGGTGACTAGTGATTCATATGAGAAAAATTGTCACCTCTAATAGTATAGTTGGTGAAATGCATCACAATGGCTTCAGGAATTATGTCTGCAGTAAGGAATGACAGGTAGTAGTTTGGGAACAGATGAGTGTCCATTCACAACAGAGATCTTACAGTGGTTTCTCTAGAAGGTGGCCCTCTGACAAGGGTATTTGGATTTGGGAGTTTATTAAGGCATAATTATTGGAACAAACAAGAATTGAGGAAAGCAGAAGAGGTGAGGCTGAGCTTTGGAGATTTATTTAAGGATCCACAGGGGCTAGTGGACATGAATTATAACTCAGAGTTTGCTGATTTTGGATGTAAGTGATCAGGATTTTCATGCCTCTGTACCAGCCAGTAATTGGCTATGAGCCACTCCAGTGTGATATAAACAGGAAAGACTGAGAAAAAAAAGAATTCTGGTGAACTCAGCCAGCTCTGTGAATAAAAGCTGAGGTTAAAACTATGGAAAGAAAAGCAATCAGAATCAGAAAAAAATGGTCCCAGAGAACTAAAGTGACTAAGAAGTCTGTGGTCAACAACATCATGGGCTACAAAGATTTTGCAGGTAGATTGTAGGGCAGTTGATAGGTGTAAAAGATAGAAAATACAGGTCTATTTAAGTTCTCATGACTTTTGCGTTTTGAAGAATGGAGTCGCCACAAAATAGAAATAGCATTAGAAAGTACATTAGATTAAGCAAAGACAGAAGGGAGAGATGAAGGAGCCCATTTTGGATACATATGTACATTATTTTTTCATAAACTTACTGTTGACAATGCTAGATCCCCAGATCCTTTTCCAGGTGACTCAAAGTCCCAAGCGTGGGTAAGTTACATGAACACAAGGTTTTTGTAATACTGAGTCTCCATTTTCCACCTCAGTGCATTGGATTCTTCTTGTTTTCCAAAAACTGCCTAATTTTCACATAACCTTGATTGAAATGAAGCATCAATAAATGGTTTCAATTACTCAAATGAAACATAATTGGATGACAATGTTTTATTGCTATTAACAATGAGAGTTGAACTAGATATTGATCACATTAGTATATTATTCAAGTTAAACAAGAATGAACAAACATTTTCTTATGGCCTCTGGTGGTTAGTCTAAATGAAAAAAATATCTACTGCTTCTTAAATATAAACAGGAGCAATCTGTAGCAATAAGCTAGATTGTGATAAATGAGGGAAAGAAACAAACACTCTTTAAGAAAACAACAAATATTTCCTAATCTAACATAATTGCTTGAGTCTTAACTCTCAAGTCATGATCTAACTCCAGCTTGTTTTGCCATATTTCCTGTGTGTTGGTCATATTCAAAATTGATTCTAGATCTTCCAGGAAATGGAGAGAATTAATAGACTTGGCTCCCTGGGCTGTTAGCATAAGCTTATTCTCTGGGAAGACATGTGCTTATTTAGATCTACCCAGAACCATTAAAATTTTTGATCTTAGACAATTCAATGCTGTTGCTTTATTACAAATCCATTGATTAGTAATTACAATATACCTAATCTTGGTCAGATAATGTAATCTCTAAGCCAAATTTTTAAAACATTTAGGTTCTAGAATCTTGTTTATTGGGCTGGACTATTCTTCTAAGTGTGTTCTTGGACTTTCAGTGTCATCAAAAGCTGGATTCTGGCTGAAAATGAAGAAAGACCACTACCTTCATCCCAACCCTGATAATTAAAAGCTGAGGGCATGGGATCTTGGACTCTCTGTAGCTCTCTTATTGATTCTGATGTAAGTTTTGATATAAAAAATACTAAGTGAAATGATATAGTATTTATGACACTGCATATCGGAGAAATTAGGGTCAGAGGTGTCAGGGCCAGACTGCTTGCTTCATGTGCAAGGATGTGCAAGGTATCTAACCTGGGGACATTTCTGAACCTTTGTGCCTGTTTTCTCATCTCTCAAGGGCCAGTAGTAATATAGAATTAAAATGATTGTGTCTCAGTGTTTGTTATCTTGTAGATATGCAAGCTATTTTTCTGATCGGTAGTGATGCTGAATAGAAGGTATCAAGGTATTAGAGTTTGAATACCAGCTTCAATCCATTTTGGCTCTAATGTTCAAGGAAAAAGAAGCAAAGTTCTTAGCATTTGCATCTCTGAAATAGAAAAGAACTGGCAGCCATTTCCTGAAGCTACTATGGTTACAGAGGTTAGAAGAGTTCACAGGTCATGAACACCCAATCATGCAAGGCTGTATGTGTGTTGTACAATATAATGGTATTCCTTGATTTTTCTGAATTCTTAGGTGGGGATTTTTATAGCAAAAGATGGATTAACAGCAAGAAGATCCTAGCTCTGAAATATTTGTATTTTATATATTTTCATGGTTTCAGGGGTCAAGGTGTCCCCAGAGAATGACTGACTCTGAAAGAGTTGGCTAAGAACTCTAGCCTGTAGAACAACAATGAATAACAAATCTTTGGAGAATCATGAGCTGACAGAAGTGTAGTCAGTAATGTTTTGTAGCTTGCTCTATACATCTTTGAGCTAACAAGGATCTAAAGTTTTCTTTGGTGGTTGAGCTACTCTGTCTTTCCCTGTAGAAAAAGAGGGGGATACTTTGTGATTCTTTGTTCTTTTTTTTAGGCAAATGAGAGGATGAGAGCTTTTCTTCTCTCTTCTAAATCGCCTTATATTCAAAACAACTTCCACAATGAAGCATGTTTTGGTGTTATAGGGTCTTCTCTCCTGTGATTGATAGTTTTAACTGTCACTTTGATACAACCTGACCACCAAAGATTTGAGCCTAGATGGGGGATTATCTAGAACAGGTTGGCTTGTGGACATGCCTGTGAGGGACTGTCTCAGTAAGAATTGAAGTGGGAAGACCAAGCCACTGAGTTCAGCACTATTTCCTAGGTCATAACTATAGAAGAGTAGAGAGAAAACAAACAAACAAACAAACTGAACACAAGCAAGCAAGCATACATTTATTTATTTATTGTGACTATAATGTATGATGTGACTAGATCTTTGAAGTTCCTGCAGATTTTACTTACCTGCTAAGATAGACTGTAACCCCCACCATGAACTGAAATAAAACACTCTCTACTAAGTTGACTGTTGTCAAGATATTATATCTCTGCAACAGAAATCATACTAGGGAAGCTCCACAATAATTCTGTAATGTATTATTTCTAAACAGAATCTGTGTGACAAACCTGTATGTAGGCCCAAGAATACAGGAGAGTGGTCCATACATTTGGCTTGAACATCACTGCCCAGAATCTTCAACTTACCCATTGAGCCTATTGCTTCTCATTTGGGATCTCAGTGTCTATAAAACATTAACAGAACACACAATGTATTAGGTATGGTTCTCGAGAGGAGCATAATCAATAGACCATGTGCATGTAAATAATAGAAAAAATGATTTATTAGACTGGCTTATAGAACAGATGCTAAGCCAACAATGACAGTCTGTATATTGCAGAGTCTGAGAACCATGTATCTTTGTAATGTAGTAAACCAATTACCCTCAACCAACTGCTTAAAACTGTGGAGGTTCCTGGAGAATTGTGGTTATTGAGTTCATGTGGAAAAGCTAAGAGGCTTTTTTTTTCCTGTCTTCTTTCTCTTTCTTTCTCACAAGTCTATCATCTATATCTATCTGTCCATCTATCCATCCATCCATCTACCTACCCATCTATACATCAACCAACAATTCTCTCTCTCTCTCTCTATTGTCTATCTATATCTAACCATAGGGTCGCTTCACTGTGTACCAGGCATTGTACCTAATGTATGGTTCTTTGACAAACAAAATCAGACATTTCCTGAATTCATGTTGCTCACTGCATTGTTAGAAAAAAAGGCATTTATCTATCATCTCATTCATTCACTCATATATATATATATGTATGTAAATATATATATTATCTCCCTATCTCTTGTGTGCTGGATACTGTTCTTAACGGGTAAAAAACTGACATGTAAGGAGTATGACATCATGAGCTATGAAAATACAGATGAATGATGTTAGGAGACTTTATAATAGGGCTGTTTGGGAAGATTACAGAATATAATCAAGAAGAGTTTAAATTTCTCCTGAACCCTCTAGGGAAGGATTATAAATGTACACAGTAGTGTACCAAAAACTCATCCCAAGTGAACATGCTACCAACATTCAGATCAGGTGATAGAGCTTTGCCACTGTCTCAGAAGTATTCTTCCACATGCCTTTCAAGATATCACTCACCCAAAGTAATGGATATCTTACTTCTAATGGCTTATACCTTTTTAGTTATTGAAACAATAAAAAAGGATCTAAGACAGCACCAACTCTTCTGTACATTCTCTCCCATAATCTCAAATGAGATGGGTTTGTGATATTTTTTGTAGTGTGGGTTAATTACTCTGATAGCCAGATAGTATTGTGAGGCTTCGTTTCTATTTACTTTCTTGGGAATCTAGATTGTTTTAAATTTGTGACTAATAGATATCTTGCTGATATATATATATTTGATAACCTGTCTTTTGATAAGGGGACATTCAGATTTCTGTTGAGTAGACATACTTGAGAACCAACTGACAGTTACAGTGAATGCAAATGTTGAACATTTGTAGATTGCACAGGTGTCAGAAGTGCTTTTATTATTTTCACACTTATTCATAGTGCATGGACTTTAGGTCAATAGTGACATCTAATTGGGACCACTCCTGTGTTTGTCCTGGGATTTCTCTTTGATACTGGAGGACACTGGCTAAACTTAGTTCTGATTCCTTCTTGAATGTGGGATGTTGTTGTAAAAGAACTCAGGAGGACAATTACTCTTCTTTAGCTGGAAGTAGATTGAGCCACAGTAAGCCAAGTTAGAGCAGACTTCCAAATCTCCTGTTTCTTGACATTTCCCATGAAGATGCATTGTAGGATGGAAATTGCTTTTAAACTTTTTATTTCTACATCTCTGTTTTCATTATTTTACCTTACCTCAGGACAGGTCTGACTGTGTATCCCATGCTAGCCTCTAACTTGTGGCAGTACTACCTCACCTGTCATGATCTGGGATTGATTACAGGAGTATATCTCTACACTTTACTTTTCTTCTTTTAAAGAATAATTTTTAAAATTTAGATCTTGAGAATTTCATATGCAGTTCTATTTGAATCATCTTCTTATCTTCCCAGCTCCTGTTCCATCCATGCCCTCTCCCAATTGTTCTCAAACTCATGACTTCTTTTTCTTTAATTGTAACTTCCTTATGTATAATACATTTATAAATACAATAGGTGAGATCACTTAGCATTGCTCATATGTGTTTAGGGCAGACTACTTGGGCTTGGCTAACTTATCAGGGGGCTTGTCTTTGAAGAAGACTGTTTATCTTCCAGCAGCCCTGAACTACCTCTAGTTTTTTTTTCCTTTTTTTTAATTGAAATTTCTTTAAAAAGATATAGCATTGAGAATATTATAAACAGAGAAAATTGATAAACACAGCTTCAAATTTAACAATAGTTGTAGTTAGTATGTTTCTATGTAGGCATACTAAATAATGAAAATAACTATTCTCTGTATCTCTTTTCCTTAAAACACATGGAACTTACAAAATAAAACCTAAAGCACCTCAAGCCAGGTTAGGCTCAGCTACAGATGAAGAAAGCACAGTAGGTCACAGCTAATGTCCACCGATACATTATGGCCACTACACATTCCTGCTAAGCAACCATTCTACAGTCAAACCAGAAGGGTTTTTATTTTGTATGTTTGCGTGTGTGTGTGTGTGTGTGTGTGTGTGTGTGTGTGTGTTTTAAACCACTGCATTCACCCATCATCTTTCAATGAAATATGAATGCTTTGCTTAAAATACATTAATGAGTGAGTACATCCCTTGATTATCCTTCTGTGTTTGTGAGACCTCGCTCAGGAGGATATTCTCCAGATCCATCCATCTGCCTGTGAATTTTTAGTATGTCATTTTTTCTTACTGTTGAGTAGTACTCCATTGTGTAGATGTACCGCAGTTTGTTAATCCATTACTCAATTGAGGGGTATCTAGGTTGTTTCTAGGTTCTTGCTATTACATATAATGCTGCTATGAACTTACTTGAGCTAATGCTTTTGGGGTGTGAATGTGCATCTTTAAGGTATATGCTCAATAGTGGTATTGCTAGATCCTTGGAGGATTGATTTCCAATTTTCATAGGAACCTTCATACTGCACTCCAGAGTGACTGAACAAGTTTACACTCCCACCAACAATGGAAGAGTGTTCCCTTTGCTCTGTATCCTCTCCAGCATAAGCTAACATTTGTGATTTTGATCTTAGCCATTCTTACAAGTGTAAGGTGGTGGGGCTGGAGAGATGGCTCAGCAGTTAAGAGCACTGTCTGCTCTTCCAGAGGACCCGGGTTCGATTCCCAGCACCCACGTGGCAGCTAACAACTGTCTGTAGTTCCAGTTCCAGGCAAACACCAAGGCAAATAAATAAATAAAGTTGTTTTTTTTTTTTTTTTTTTTTTTTAAAAAAAAAAAAAAAGGCTGGTGAGGGTATCTGCAAGGATCCCTACTGCAACCCCGAACTGAGTGAACTGAGCAAACCAACTGCAAGGGTCTCTGAGGGGCGGATTCGAACCCTGACTAGAGGTGAGGAGGGTTCGGCAGGCCTCAGCGCCTGTATCCTGGCCTGGGAGGGAGAGTTGAGCTCCCATTGCTTCCGGTTCCGCTGCCAGGACCGGTGCTCTCTGTGGCGTCCCAGCATACTCTGGAGCAGGGGGCAGCTGAACTCTGCACCTGGCCACACCCACAGCTCCTGCTGCTGCTGAGGGTATCTGCAAGGATCCCTACTGCGACCCCAAACTGAGTGAACTGAGCAAACCAACTGCAGGGGTCTCTGAGGGGCGGATTCGAACCCTGACCAGAGGACCGGTGCTCTCTGTGGCGTCCCAGCACACTCTGGAGCAGGGGGCAGCTGAACTCTGCACCTGGCCACACCCACAGCTCCTGCTGCT
>PVIH01002821.1:0-91428 GCA_004025045.1 Sigmodon hispidus
GGCTGCTTAACACTTGACACCCAAGCTCTGCCTAGGCTGTAGCAGCAGTAACAGAGAAAACAATGAATACTATATGCTACAAATGTGTACTAAGGACTGCAGAAGGTAAAAGTTTCCTATTCCAGAATTCTTCAAGATCTGTGCAAAGGATGCATAGGCTCATTCTCTAGATCCACTGAGTACAATGCACAATCAAAAGAAACGTAAGAATTTGAGGATCCCAAGGTGTCGATGTCCATAATGCCAGGAAAGGCATGGCAGTGGGACAGGAAGCTGAGAGATCACATCTCAACCACACATGCAGGAAGCCAAGAGCAAGCAGGAAATGGGTCAGTGCTATAAACTCTTAAAGCCTGCTCCTAGTAACATTCTTCCTCTAGCAAGCTTGCACCTCCTACATGTCCAGTAACCTCCTAAGACAGCACCACCAGCCAGGGAGCAAGTGCTTACATAAGTGAGTCTATTAGGGACATTTCTCGTTCAAACCACCACAAAGGTCTTAAGAGAAACTTTAGCGAGCAAGAGATACAAATGACTTTAACAAGCATATGAAATGCTGCCTGTCACCAGGGAAATTAAAATTGAACTAATAAAGAAGTACAATATGAATGGCCGACTCAAAATACCACCAGTACCCAGTTTGCTGGTGGAAATGCAGAATGGAACAGTTGATTTGGAAAATAGTTTAGTGGGTTTTTTTTTTTGTTTGTTTTTTTTGTTTTATAAAACGGATATTTCTTTTACCATATACTCCAGCTTATATATTCAAAAGTGAATTGGAAACTCTTGTCCACACAAAAATGTGTATGATGATGGTACTTATCAACAATATTCTAATTGCCACACTTTGGAAGCAACTGACCATTTCTTTGGTAAGAGGACAGATAAGTGAATTGTTTGCACCCAGAAAATGGAGTATGCATGAAAAGAATTGAGCTGTGTCAAGCAGAGCCTGGAGGAAACTGTGAAGGCATAGTGGGAAGCAGAGCGAACAAACCCGAAAACCGTACTATATGTGATGGGTAGTATTGTCAACACGACAGAGTCTGAGGTTACCTGGGGGAGATGGGTCTAGGAATGTCTGCAAGTGTTAGCACTTCCAGCATCTCTAGCTGCCTGCAGAGTCCTACTACCATGAATATGCTCAGTACTCAAGCATTGTACTAGTCAACCAAGGGTCCTATGGCCATGCTTGCCTTGGGAGTACACAAATAGTTATCTCTCCCCCTATTCCCCCACCTCCCCCGGTGAGGCCACTCTGCTCCTACTTTCTCTCTTCCCTCTTTTCCTTCCCAATAAAACTTTCCACATGAGTGCTGTCTGCATGGCTTCTCTGTCCCTTGCCCACTGTGACCGCTCCACACTGTTTTTTGAAATATAGCAGTAGGGAATTGTCATTAGGTTGGTTGATGTGGGAAGACCTGACCTCTGCAGGTGTCCCAGATTGGGGAGGGCAACTGCTTTGCTCAACCTACTGATTCTAATGTTAATCTTATCCAGAAGTACTCTTATAGACTACACAAAACAATATTAAGCCATGGAGTTGGGCACATTGTTGTCCATTCACCTTGAAATATAAAACTATATAATTATCTCTTTACATGTCAGTCAGGTATTACATTATTTTTTATGATAAGAAGGCAGACTTGTATCCTTGGATTAGGCCAGGGTTTAATATAAGCCAGGGTTTAACATGGTCATGAAACAGAATTCTTTTTAACCTAATGCTGAACACTAGATGTTATTATTTCATCAAGGATGTTTTGCATCTGTGCTCATGAGGAATCTTGGTTTGAAGTTCTTTAGTCTCATATTGTTTTGGATTTAGGGTAATAGCAGTTTTGTAAAGTGAGGTGAAAATGTGTCTCCTTTGTTGCTGTGAGAGGTTCTCAAACTTTGGTGTGGATTTTAAACATTTTACTACAATTTCCAGCTAAGTTGCCTTAGCTTGGAGAGGTTTTTTTTTTTTTTTTCTCTTCCTTCCTTCCTGAGTCTTAATGTTATGAATTCAGCATTATTCACAGATATAGACCTAGTCAAATACTATACTTTGTATAGTTTGAGTTGGAGTAATTTTAGAAGAATTGGTTCATTTCTTCAACGCTGTTAAAATTTTATTTTCCTTTGGAGGTTGTAGGGTCTGTAGTGATGTTTGTCATTCTTCACATGCTCCCTCCTTCTTGGCCAGCATTGTTGGGGATTTGTCAGATTTGTTGGTCTTTTACAAGGTCTATATTTTTGTTTTATCATTTTTTTTTATTTTTTCCTGTTTTTAATTATATTTTTTACATGTCCTTCCTTTTATGACTTTAATTATGTCTTCTCTCCTCATTAGTTTTGAGTTTATTTTGTTTTTCTCCAAAGTTTATGTTCTTCTTAATTCATTAGTTAATTTTATTTTTTTTTAGGCAAGAGACTTTGAACTTATCTCAACACTGCTGATTCACCTACAGGATTTTACATGCTGTATTTACATCTAGATCAGTGTAATTATTAACAAACCAAAGAACCTTTAGACTTCAGTTTATACCAGTGTATCACTTTTAAGTCTGTTGTTCACTCTTTATCAGATTTTTATCAGGACTCTTCTGATCACCCATATATTTGGAGATATGCTGGGATCTTAAATGCTGCATATCTGCCTGATCTGTTTTACACTTCTGTTTACTGTGGCTGCTTCCAACAGAAAGCCCATTTCCGGGCACATTCAATGTTTTATACCATGCTTTGAATATTTCCTTCTTGAGCCTTCCTTGACTTCTCATTTCGGTTTATATTTGGAATTATTTGATTATTAAATTTTCATTTCATAAGCAATAGTTCATAAGCAAAGATACCTAAAGTTATCTCATAAGAAAATGTATGGTAAGCTTTATCAGTTTAGAACAGCCCTGTAGATGATAGACTGAATGAACAGCGATGACTCTCAGGAAAAACATGGTCTGAAAAGAGCCATCAAGTCTGTGTGCAGGACGTTTTTTTCTATTTATGAATATCAATTGCTTGCACACAGCAGGAAATGCTTGTCCCAGCAGCATGTGACATGTCACCTCACCTGATGGAACATGTAACAGTTTAAACCTGTAATCAGTTTTCACTCATGTTCTTTTGCTTGAGAAGTTGAGAAAATGTTTCATGCTTTCTGACTTTTTTTTCTGAACAGAACCAATTGCTATTCACTTGCAAAATGCCTGGAGTAAGAAAATCTCATGTCTTCAAAGTTTAAAAAAATATATAATTAATAACAGTATGGCATGTGATTTCACAGAATATGATTATAGTCTTTAGTCTGAGAGAACAAATATATCTAATTGAGGCCTGCTGAATAATAAAGAATAGAAATTCATTTTTAGAAAATACATTCAAGGAAAATTACTAGGTAGTAAATCTAATGCAAACAATTATCTTTTATTATAACCCTTTGAATTTATATTGTGCTCCTTTCTAAGTTCAGTGAGTTTAATTAAATGAATTTTTTGGTTAATAAATGAATCATAAAATAATACTTTCTATGCAGGGTAGTACAAGTGTTTATGACTTCTATTTAATGTGAAGTTCATTAGTTCAAGTGACATCTGTTTCTTGCTTTGAGTGGCATCCTGAACTTTACAGGATTTCCATCCCTTTCTTTGTGCTGTGATGAACAGCAGTCTTGTAGTCACTGTGGGCCTCAGGATTGTCTTCACTTTTACTCCCACATAGGCTGGTCTTGTGTTAGTGCCGAGGCAGTGGTCTTCACATGGGGAACATTAAACTAACTGTGTCCTTGAGAATATTGAGAAATGTTTTCTAGCCTCTAAGTCTGTTTGTTGAGCATGGGAATCATCAGCTGACTCTTTCTCCTGTCACTCAGTTATTCACTGCCTCGATGTTTAGTCTACTTACCATCATCGGTCACATGTTATTTGTGTATTTTTTTGCACGTGTTCTTAGCTGCATAACCTGTGTGCAAATTTTGTCTTTCCAACCCCATTAAATTCTTCCCATATGGAGAGAATGACTTGTTTCTTTAGTATTCAGGACCAGTGCCTTGCTCGGGCCTCTGAGGCCAGCAGGTGTTCATTAAATGCATTTCAATGGACTGGTTTTCCACATATACACTCAGTTTCAGAAGAGTGATCAGGCACGGGAAACACTATGTGCTGCAGTGCCTGGAAATTCATGCATAGACTACCTAATGAGACACACAGCTACAGCACAGCATGAATGGCTCATTTGACACTTCATGTGAGTGAAGGGACCGTTTTGATACAAACTTATTGGCATCCAATGGGGATCTGTGATTAATTAAAAGCATTAGTGAGTACTGGTGTCTGGGAGTCAGAGGAAACATTTGGTGTCTCTTAGGATTATTTCCTAACTGTCCCTCAGATTTTTGTCTGTTCTAGTTCTCTCAATGTCCATTTGTTTGAGGAACATAGAATGATAGGTGACGTTTCATATAAGCCTGCTATTTCTTAACATCTAAAGACATTAGTTTCTTTTTCTTTCTTTTTGTGGTTTATGTGTACATGTGGGTGCACATGTACGTGCACGTGTGTATTTGTGCAGTAGTGGAGATATGTAGATACTTAGAAAGTCCATCTGACTTTTAGATCAATTGAAGAGCTAACATACTGTACTAATCTATGATAATCAATGCATGGAATTTAGTCACTTAGATGAACATTGAGATGTAACCCAAGATTCAAGGTTTCCTATTCCCGTGGCAGTTATCCAGTAAGCAATCACTACACTAGTGTGCTTTGGCTTGTACTGCAAAGGCTGTTTTAACTCAAGGATTCCTAGGGAATTTTATCGAAAGAAACCAGCAGGAAGAAGGAAGTTTCTGCACTTTGTTAGAGAAATGCTGTCTACACGAAGATGAGAACTTGAAGCCTGATTTGGAACCTAGGCAAGGGTGTATTTTGGCTCCTTTCTGAAAACAGGAACTGCCTAGTTGACAGTGTCTGTCTTTCTGTTTGTCTGCCAAAAAACTTAGGCTAAATTTAAAGCTCAGTCATGCCAGCTCTGTAGCAACACAGCAGCTAAATATCTGTGCTCCTTTGTCACCTGCTCCTGATGTTACACACCCAGTATTTTTCAGGTGGCTCCTGCCTGAAAATGTCCATGAAAAACTATGGAGCAAATACATTAGAAAAATAAATAAGATGGGTGGCTGCTTTGTAGTGTGGGACAGATGAAGATCTCGGACACGTCACTCAGTCTCAGATTTTATTGCAAAACCAGTAAGTACTGCTTTCTCCCATATCACAGGAATATAAGGATAGATTTAGGCCAGTTCATTTGTAAGGAACCATTACTTCATATTTTTCAAGATGATCCAAACTCAACAGATAGAGCCATTTTTGTTTTAAGGGTTCAGAATCGTCACCATTGGGGGTGCGCAAAGAAGGGTAGAGAACAGTCCTGGGAAGAATTCTTCCCTAGGGCAATGAAGACATTGAGAACAATGTATTTGAGAGGTTGGATGCCAATGGGGGGAATGATCTTATTTATGGCCTGCTGGCCCTTCCTGCCATACTGATACCAGGGTCCCTTTTAATTGAATCTGCTCCTGTGAGGCACTGGCGATCATAAGGCTGCAACAGCTAAGCTACCCTGTGAAACAAAGCCTCCTCTTGCTGTATGCATTCCTTCCCTTCTCCATATTCTTCAGCCAGCTGCAGACTCTGGATTGATTGGTCACCCTGTCTTCGGGCATCTTCAGAAATTTCTTTTACATATATATTTTATGTGAATTGCTGTTTTGCCTACAGGTATAACCATGTAAGAGTGTCAGATCTTGGAATTACAGACAGTTGTTAGCTGCCATGTGGATGCTGGGACTTGAACTCAGATCCTCTGGAAGAACAGTCAGTGCTCTCAACTGCTCAGCCATCTCTCAGAAGTTTCATTAACAAAGTTGAATGACAGCCTTTTAATAGCCAGGTTCAACATCTCATTGCACTGAATCCTTTTGGAGTCCGACAGGGCTCATCGTGCGTTCTGTGAATTCTCTAGACTCGCAACTCCCATCTCTAACTGGTCCTTCTCTTCTCTTTCTGGCCCCTTTACTGTAGCTCATCCCCAAATACTGGACTAATGTGGGAAGCAAGGGTCCCACCTTGCACCCGTTTGTTCTCTTTTCAACACTGCACTTTAGGATTATGTGTATTTTCCTGACAAGTTATAAATGCTAATAATAGAATAACAGTGCATGTTAATTATCTATGTTTTAAATTATAGAACATTCACAGCTATCTGACTGAAATTATATCTGGAAAGTACTCTCTGAATAAGTGGAAAGAGAAACCCAAGTTGGAAAACTGTAAGTCTAGATGGACCCCAGCCTTAGAAGACACATAAGTTTATCTGAGTATTCAAAGAATTGAGGACTTCCTAGCCAATACATTCCTGGTTATAGTTCATCTGCCACATGGACCCTGTCAACATTAAAAGTTCATCTCTGACAGTTCTAACTGGATCAGGATAATAAAAATCCCCTGGGAATTCAAATTCAAGCTTTTCACCTCTCACAGGTTTCTTCTTCTCTGTACAACAGTCTGTCTGTGAGTGTTCTAGATATATTTTCCTCTCCACACCACCGTGGGACTTAAAACTTACTTACATTTCTGGGCTTTGTTTTGTAAGTCTTTCTCTAAGTTCATGGTCCTGTGACTACTGGAACTGCTGAGGACTGCCCTGCAGCACTTATTCCAGAGGCTGAACCCCTGGTGTGTTGGGACGGGTCTAAGAGCATGCATTTCTGACAAGTGCCTACTAAGGTAACGCTGAAGAGTGAGGCCCAAAACTTTATGTGATGATGAACTTCTTCCTGTACGGCATTGTTCCACAGTCACTAGACACATGTGGCTACTCAGCAATTTAAATGTAATTTAAATTGATTACAGTAATTTCCACTGTGGCTGGTAGATATAGTATTGGCCTGCAGAACTGTGCCTCATTGTCAGGCTGAGTACAAGAATCCATCCACAGTTCTTCTCCATTTAAAATTCTCTGATTCTCCCAGACTAAAGATAGATTATAGACTAAGCCAGGTTCAGCTTCCAGGTAAGGATGCCCAAGATCAAGTACTAAATAAACACACTGTTTTCATTGGCTTTTCAAGCCTCTTTATCTGCCAATGTAAAGTATTTTATAGTGATTACAGAAGAAAGTGATTGACAGCAATCATTAGTTATATTTATAATTATAATCATTAACCACAACAATAATTAAAAATCCAAATATCTTTGTAAGATTTTCAAGTCCTTTCTTAATAGGTGACGATCTCAATTTCTAACCAAAAAATTCATGTTTTTGAAGGACCCTGCCTGGGTTCTAAGGCTTGACCTAGGCATTCAGTTCAGGTATTCAGCAGAGCACCACCCATGAGAACAAGGAACTAAAAGTCTAAAAGTCTGTCCCAGGAAACAGAGTGACCCAGCCCAGATAGCCCTAATCAACTCAGATAGGACATAATAGTCGAACCTGTGATTAAAATACCAGAAGTTCCAAGCAGAACAGCTGCAACCAACACCCAGTTGTAAAAGCCCCCTAACCAACTGATCTTAAGGCAACCCCATGACTATTGTGAGCAACCTTAAGACTCTAAGTATGACCTTTAAAGTGACCAATCCTGCATTGCCCCAGTTGCTATGGTGATCTTATGATCTTAGCCTTTAAAAGAGATAAGAGATTGTTAATCCCTGCTACTTTCTTGCTCCCAAGGCAGGGAGGAAGCCCACCTGCACAGACAAAATAAATCCTCTTGCTTTTTGCATCAACTGAGACTACAGTCTGGGTTCTTGGGGCCCCCCTTCCCAAGGATAGTACCCTGAGTCTGGGGTCTATTAGTTTTGTCTTATACATTAACTTCTTAACTCTCTGAAATGTTTGCATTTCCCACAAATACATCAGTCTCATTCATACTTTTATGCTTTTGGCTCCTTGATAGTCCACCCAAAGGACTGTTCTTTAAAATATGTCTGCTTTTCCTGGCACATAAAGTCGAGTTAATTCACTATTTCTACCACATACACTGTCACCTTTATCATCTACATTGATCTTTTGCTAGAATGTATTCATTTAAAAAAGGACCTGCTTTCAATTTTCTCAGGACCCAGTACTTCACAGATGCTAAAACACACTTGTTTCTAAACAAGTAGATTTAATTGTTCCTTGAGCAGAAGGAAAGTGTTTATACTTCTGCTTCAAGATTGTTCTAACTAGCTATGTGATCTCCAGTCAGCTAGCCAGCCCCTCTTCTGCCATCAAGTAGAATGACTGGGGTCTCAAAAATTTATCTGCCTTTCACAAACTTTACATATATTTTTTAATTAAATTTTTTGAGATTATATTATTATTATATTCTTTTTTTTCTTTCTTGTTTCCTTGCAAACACTCCCATGTATCCCATCTGGTCTTCAAATTCATGACCTCTTTTTCTTTAATGTTGTTAAGAATTCATGTCTGACATTTTTGGGAGGCACAGTCTTACAGCAAACTCTGGCTCTTATAATCTTTTCAATGATCCCCAAGCCTTGGGTGCAGGAGTTGTGTTGTAGATGTGTCTGTTGGGACTGGTTTCACAATTCTACACTTTGTATACTTGTGGGTTTTTGGACTGGTCTCTGTTAGTTTCAAAGAAAAGTTTTCCAAAGGGATGTGCAGAGATGTTTTTAAGCTCATCCCTCCATTTCCTCTGGTTCTGTGTTTATGGACTCAACCAATTACAAATAGATAATAATTGGGGAAAATTTGCATCTGTACTCAACACAGATATTTTGTTGTCAGGATTCCCTAATGATTACAATATAAAAATTTTACAGCATTTTCACTGACCTAAGCATTATATGTATCAGGATGAGTTAGCAATGGTATGTTGTATATAGGTTCTATGCAAATATGATATCAGTGTAAATACTATACCCAAGTCTTAGGACCCCCAGTCTCACCATGGAGTGACTTTCTGATGTAAGAATAAAGGTTTCTTTATTCAAGTCAAGTCAAGGACCTCTTTTGACACTCTGTTGGAAAGAGGGAGGAAGGTTCCAAGTTCTTTTTACAAGGAGTTTATATAGAATAGAGTTTCAAGCAGTGGATTATGTGTCCTGACACTGTGTGATTGGATAGAAAACTAAAGATGAGGTCGTCTTTGGAGAAATCAGTGTATGTGACTGGTAACAGCTTGCCCGGATATCTTTAGGGGAACTATAAGGTTCTGGCAGGATATAAGGAATCTTATAGAGAATCTGGTCTTTGTAAAAAATTTTTACTGTATACCTGTATCCTGTTTTTGCCGATTCTAGGATATATGTCCTTTATTCCCTATTGATCCACTGTTTTTTTGGGGCTTGAGTTCAGCCCCCATTACCTTAGGCCTGTTTCCCACGATGGCACTGGTTCTGATTCTTCAGTCAATATGAGCTTAAGCAGTCTTAGATTTTTTTATTTTTTTTAAGCATCAGGGGGTTCTCAACCCCGTCTTATGAATAAATGTCAAGGGATGGGTTACATTGTTTTACTCCCCCATATTAATTATGGAGATTTATTTTTAAAAGTAAGGGATTGATTTTAAATGATCACTTTGTTTGAAACTATATATTTTTCAAATATTTAAAGAAATATGAAACAGAGTGAGATTTTGAAAACAAAACTGGAAGTCAAATAACTGGCAAAACATAGAGTGTGTTCAGGCAGCAGCAGGTATTTGGGAGGCTAGCCTTAGGCACCCTCCCAGGAGAAGACAACAGAGTTTAGAAAGCAGGGATTATTCCTACTGCTGAAGAGCTTTACTGCCAGGAGCTGCAGCTTGTTCCTATTCAGCAGGAAATAGGGAGCCACAGGAATGCTAATAGGGTTATGGTATTTTGGATTAATCCTATTAGAAGAGGCAAAAAAAAAAAAAAAGGTACAGAAGTTTCAACTGTAATTACAGGAGACAGGAAGTCTGAATTGATGCCTTGGGAGGAATTGCAAGGAAGTTAAAGAGACAGAAGTGAGTGTAGTGAATAAAAACAGGGTGAGAGAAAGATGAGGGGTTACCAAGACCCAAAGATCAAGGAGGGCAAATGGAGAACAAGAGACTGCAGAGGAAGAAGTCTTGTGCAATCCTCAATGAAATCAAATGAAGAAAAAAATAACAAAATTCTGAGCCAAGGCCAAATAGGGTTAGAACACGAAGTGATTGGGTTTCCTTCCTGTTTCACAGGTGGGGGAATCATTAGTTATGATTCATCATCTGTGAACAAAGAAGGAGTCATCTGAGACTGACTTTAATAGATAACTCATAAGTGGTTGATGTTGCTTTGAGGAAAGTACTTCCTCATTATTTTGAACATCAATAGAGCAGAGTGGTTTTGTCTGAATGCCATGTCTGTTTTGGTCATTCAATGGTTTTTGTTTGTTTGTTTGTTTGTTTGTTTTTAACATGTCTTAGATCACAGATTAAAATGAAAATGCAGTAGGGAAACAGTTACTCAGGAATAGGGAGAAAACTGCAGATCAAAGCAAAGCACTTTAGAAAACACTGGTTTTAGCCCTCTGTGTTCAAACACCCGGAGCTACAATTTGATAACCCCGAGTCAAGAATTAGAGAGACAAAATTGGAGGTGACGTCTGGGTCTGGAATGTTTACTGAATGATGTGATGTATTTCCTTTCTGAGGGGAATTATGTGTTCTCTCTGGCTGGGTACTTCAGGCTAAGAATTGGCTTATGTAACAGATGACTGGAGGATACTGGATCTCAAACATCCATGCCTGTTACTTTTCCACCCCATCATCCCTGACCATGCCTTCTGAGGTGGAAACTTGGAATTTCACTTAACTTTTTAGAAACAAAAAGCTCAGGGAAAAAAATGACAAACATAAAAAGTTTTGTGTGAGCACATTTTGGGAAGATTCCTGGGAATGGAGTTGCTGGTCATAAGTTAACTACATACTTAATTTTCAAGAAATGACCACACTGCTTCCAAGTGAGCCGACTATATTAAGTCAGCAATGACAAAAGATAAAGGCTCTGGATAATTTCATACCAACACCTGGCACTCCCAGTCTTCTTATAGTGAAGCCATTTTTCTGGGCATTTGACTTTAATTTGTATTTTTCCCAATTACTAAAATGTTGAGTATTGTTTCATGAGCTGATTGTATGGCCACTAGATGTCTCCTTCCAGTGTAGTCCTGTCATTGGCTCACCTTTTACTCAGTTGCTTGCCAAGTTACTGAGCTGTAAGAGTTGTTTGGCTCTAAATACAAGTTTTATTTTACAATGCAAGTTTAAAGTATTCTATTCTAGCCTACAGCTTCTAATTCCATTTTTATAAAGCTGTCTTCTCAGAAATTTATCATTTTTGTGAAATTTAATTTTTAGTTATACTTTGTAGATCAGGCTTCTCGTGTCACATTCAATAAAATTTTGCCTAAATAACAAAAGATTTTTTTTCCCTTCTGTTCTCTAAATTCTAGTTTCAAATCTCATGTTCAAGTTTATGTTCTATTTTGAGATTATTTTCATATCTGACTTGATCCAAAGGCCTAGGTTTGCTGCCTTTCCTGATAACTATTCCATTCTCTTAGCATTTGCTGAAATGGCTTTTCCTTCCTCTGAATTGCCTTGGCCCTTGTCAAAAATGAATTGATCATAATGATGGAAGTTTATTTCTGGACTTTGAAATGGTACTGACCCACTTTTGCTTGTTACAGTATAATTATATTCTCCTGTTTTCTGTAGTCTTGTTGTTGGTTGTGAAATTAGTCAATGTATGCTCACCAAATTTGTGTTTACTATTCAATTATTGCCTCTTCTAAACTTTGTGCCTCTCCTATAAATTTTTAGGATCATCTTGTCAACATTTCTGACATAAAAACCTTGGGCATATTTCATGGGATTGAATACAAGATGCAAATCAATAGTCACATGATGAACAGCAGTGTTTTACAGTTGTTCATGAACATGGTATATCCTGCTTCATGTGTGTGTGTGTGCATGTATGCATATACACACACATTGAGGTAAGATTTTGGTATCAGATGTCTTCCTAGATTGTACTTCATTTTGTTTACTCAGCAGGTTCTCTCTCTGAACCCAGAGCTCCCCAACCCAGTTTGGTTGGTGTAGGCACCTGTTCTGATGTGAAATCCTTTGTCTGTGTCTTAGGAAGCAGGGAATGGATGGGCTGTTATTCCTGCCTGACTTTACTGTGAGTGCTGGCATCTAAACACCAATCCTCATCCTTGACCCATCACCCTCTTTTACCCCTCCCACTTCCACTGAATTCCTTCCTCCCAAGAAATGCTGCTCTTGCTTCTGTGGAATTTTATTTGTTGTTTGTTTTTGTGACTGGCTGAGTAGGTTGCAAGTGTGTGCGTTTGTTGGAGTTATAGAGTTTCTAAGACTTATAGCTAGCTTTCTTTCAGCTTTGGGAGGATTCTGAGTGTTATTTGTTCACAGATATGCTCTTATCCACACTTCTCTTTATGTTCTTTTTGCAACTTCCATTTCATGTATGTTGGTATGGTTAATATTTCCTTATGATTTTGAGGTTGTTTTTATTTATTAGATTGTTGTGTGCATGTTTTCAATGAAGATAATATCTATTGATCTGTCTTTCCATTTGGTGCTTTCAATTTTTTTTTAATCATCAGAAAAAAATAAATCAGAATTCAGAGATGCCACAATGTATTTTCCAAAGTTTCCATTTGCAAGGAGAGGAAAGACAGATCAATAGGTATTATCTCTGTTGTTACTATTTAAGTAACTTTTATATATTTAAACTCTTCAGTATTTCTCCACTATGGCTTACAGCTCCTGGGGGTTGCCTGGATAGCTTAGTGATACATTTGGGAAGATTGTCTCAAGCAGCGCCAGCCCACAGGCTTCTTCCTTCCCACAGCTGTCTGGTGTTGATATTTTCGAATTCTACCACTCTCAGGTCTTTCTTGGCATTAGCTACCTGCCAGGCTTCTAAGCATGCCTTCAGTAGGTCAGGACTGTGTGGAAAGCATATGCGGCCACTCTATGGATCCTCTCTTCTAGTACAGCCCTATGTGTAAGTCTGAGTGGGAAACATCCCTATAAGCTCACATATTTAAACATCTGATTCAGAATTGTGTTACTGCATGGCAGCTGAACCTCTGAAAAAAACTATGAGTCTTATTTTACTTTCTAATAAGTTTTCTACTGACAGTAGATAAAGCAATAAGGTATATATATATGCACATATAAAAATATTTGTATATATACTTATTTTTTAATTGAGACAGCCAATGCCACTTGACTCCATGTCCAATTCTAGGTGGGTAAAACAACTATTCCTACTGATAAGTTGGGAGGAGAGATATTTGGGCCTGTGCAGAAAACCATAGGCTTCTACTGTCTTCACCTAAAGCTTTACGAAGGCATTTTTTTTTTATAAAGATACATTAATTTGTTATCTATATTGGTTAGTTTTTGACCAATTTTTATGCTACTAAAAGATAAGAATTTACTAGCTTTTAACATCAGCTGGGGTGGAAGCCATATTACTTAAATATTAAAGAACTATCATATTAATTTTTTTTATTTTTTTTCTGTCATATTAATTTTAAGATTACTGGAAGACCCTAAGAGAAAACATTTGTTTTCAGTTGACATGGTGCTGGCCACAGAGCCACAAGCATAATGTAGCCTTTGCTGCTCCATGTACTGTCGTGGCTGCTTCACTGTGGCTCTGTATAATGCCCTGAAACATGACAGATATGTTCTGCCTCTAGCCTTCTTCTTTGCCAAGAAATAAAATACTAGCCCACATGATATTTCACTAATATCATGGTGTCGATCATGTGGGAGATCTCTAGCTGTGGTTGAGATGAATAGTGTGTAAAAAAAACCCAAAAATTCAAGAATTATATGATTTTATAAATAGAAGAAGCTAAATAAGAAAAAAAATTAAGACACATTAGCTAATAAACTCTGCCTAGAGCCTGTTCCTCAAACCATGTCCTTTCCGCTGGATATAAACATCTCACTTGAGAGCTAGACATTACATAGATAGGCATAGATAGGCAGATTTCTGTTCAGTAGATCAAAGCCTGGTAGCATGGGTTTCCCTGGTTTCATGTGGATGGCTACGACCCCTTTAGTCATGATTGCTGAAAGACATGTTTCAATTTTTCAAATTAAGTTTTATTTCATACAGATTACTCTTCATGTTAGTGACTGGCCACTATGTATCCTATATCTTGTTTTCTGGCTAGAAGTCATAGCAGGTGGTCATTTTTTGGGGTCACCCCTCACAGCTGTTACTACATTATACAAATAGAATGTTTAATAAATTGTCTGATAGCATCAGTCTTATAAATAAAAATGTATAAAACATGGGGAAAAAGACAATTCCTGGTATCTTAAAAATACCAAGGATGGCAAGAGAAACTACAAAACTGTGGAAACTTGGCTGTCCTTGACAGGCATCTTGCCAGCAGGGACTTTGTCACTGGGGGCTTACTCAATCTTAAGATTGGGGAAGGTAGCTGAATGTTTTTTTCTTTCTGACTGATAGTCTACATCTTACCTAGAGTGTCTGACAGGGAGGATCTTTTTACTGACAGGTTAATGTTACCCCTTTCAGAACAGGTAGTTTAAGAAACCAAGTGCCTAAGTCAAGTTAAAGAAGTCTCAAATTCCCAGGTCTCAGGTTCCCACTTCCTCAGCTCCAAAGAAAGCACAGGTGGAAATGTGCAGAGCTTGTTAGCTGTTCTTAAAATCCTACAGCATTTCAAAAGGAAAGGCCTCAGGAAAAATTTCTTGCCTGAATTATATTGCAAACTGAAACATGACTGATGGTAACCAGTATCCTTTTTCTGTGGAGGGCAGCTTATTGGCTATCTGCTAGACAGCATGGTCAGGAACCTTTTCCCAGGACTCTTTTTTAAGGAAAGAATTATAGCTACAGAAAACTCTGACACAGACATAGTAAAAACAGTAAAAGCATTACAGACCTTGCAAGTGGAACTGTTAGTCCTGTATCTGTCACCATAGCTACCCCCTTCCCCTTGCTCAACTCCATTTACAGGGTTCTAACTTGCTCTGGGTGAAAAACCTAACTATTCCTGTGACTTCAATCTTGGGATGAACCATGAACTTAATCCTTACCCTCTTCTCACTCTTGGACACAAGATGGTTTTCTTGACCTTTTAAGTGCCAGTTTTTTCCTGGGTGAATCCTGGCCAGCTATGACTCCTGAGCCCTTCAGGATAATTACCTCAAATAGATCCAGGGCTCTTTATTTTCATAGTTAGCCACTTCTATCCATCTCCTATCATAGGACTTTGCTGTTTTTCAGACACGTAGGCTATTCTATCAATTAAAACAAGAGATATAAGACTTTTTTCACTCTAATGCTAATGAGTCTTTTTTTTCTGTTCAAATTTTCACAGACGAATTAATTAAAAAAAAAAAAACTAACAATAAATGTGCCAGAGGTGGAGGCACACACTTTTAATCTTAGCACTTGGAGGTAGAGGCAGGTGGATCTCTGTGAGTTCGAGGCCATCCTGGTCTACAGAGTGAGCTCCAGGTCAGTCAAAGAAACTCTGTCTTGAAAATAAACAAACAAAACAAATGTCAATAAATGTTATCATTAGGTTTCTTGAAAACATAATTATTTTTGGACTTAAATGATACAATTTTAGTGATGCTGCAGAACCAAGCCAAACCACATCTTTTCATGCCACATAGTTTTACATCAGGTTTGTCTAACAAGCCCCAAAGATAGTTGCCTTTATGCACCATCTTTATAATCCTAGGACCAGACCTGGAGGTGCAGCTCCTACACTCATGTGCTGGTGATTTCCACCACAGGAACATAGCTACCTGTGCCAGCTTCACATTTCCAGACCTAGCTCAGAACATGCAATATGAGCACCTTCTTTACTTAGTGAGCTCATGCAAACTAACCCTGAAATCAGCACTATGTTTGAGACTGAGCTCAATTTGGAGATGTCCTTCCCTATACAGCCTGACAAAGGATAAAATCTAATATCAAACATATAACCAATGAAAAACATTGCACATGTTTAGGTCAAAACACAAAAACACCAACAACATAAAAGACCAAGATAAAATGCCCCTCTTTTAAATTCACTATTAAGCAACTATTATTAGTTGCAGTGGCAATGGTATTGTGCCATAGCAATAGTAAAATCTTCATTATTATTTTATTTATATATTTGTGTTTTCTTGGACACCACTTAGGCAGGCATTTTTGTATGAGCATCTTTATTTTTATTAAGTTGTTTGTTCATATCTTCTTTAAAACATAATTTCTAAAATAGATTCTTTGGAAATTTCGTATTATTTGCTCCCAGCTATCTCACAGTCCCTCTGTATCTGCCCTTCACCCTTATAGCATCCCTCACATGAAAAACCTAAGAATAAATAATAAAAATAACAAATACTAATTAAAACGAGAACAAAAAGCAAACAACCAACCAAAAAAACCCAGTTTACTCTTCCCTCCTTTCGCCCCTTCACAGACTTTTCATTGCTCTCAGTGGCACATGGAGCTGCAGTGTGTCATGCCGTGGACCCTTTTGTTCAAACAGCTTTACTTGCAAATGTTTATTGTGTAATGTACTGTTGGTCAGGTTCAAGGCCTCTGGCTTCTGGTACATCATCAATATGGGGCCCTCACAGAATCTCCTCTTGGATATCCTGCTGTTGTCCCAGTCCTGAAGATCCTGTGGCTGTGGTTCCACAGGACCATTCCCCCTAGGCACTCCAGCAGATCATAAATAAGGATAGACATTGGGGAGTGCCAACTCAAAGCCCTGGATGTGTGGCTGGGTGTTAGCTGAGTGATGGGTCTCCGGATGATGGGACCGCTCCTTTAAGGGTGGAGACAGCTTTCCCAAGTGCAGGGGTCAGCTCTCCTACGAGAGCAACACAAGCTCTTCTGTCCGAGGTTCATGGATTCTTCACAGTACAGCCTTTGGCCTTCAAGAGGCAGGGTCGGCTCTCTAATGGGGAGGGATGGCTCTTCCTGGGCCAGGGAGGGGCGTGGCCAACTCAGCTGTTGCCCTTGAACACCTGGTTGGAAAACAATTACCTGTCCTTAGAATCCATCAGTAGCCAATAGTGCAACAATGAAGAACAGAGCACTGTGGGAACTTCCCTGATTGACAGGCCTAATCTTGTACAGGCTTAGGAAAGGCAACTTCAGCTGATGTGTTATCATGTTTGTGTCATGCACAGAATACACCATCTTCTGACCCCCACTTCTGGCTCAGTGTACCTGTTGTTCCCCAAGCCTTTGACAGGGTTTAGGTCTGAGCACTCAACCATTCCTTTTTTTTTTTAAATCATAACTTGGAACAGCTTGATTCTGTACATTCAACATTCTTCACTGAAAGAGAAGCTTTCCTAATTAAGACTGAGAATAACATTTGTCTGTGGGTATAAAGATAAATATTTAGAAGGAAAATTGGGATCATGTCAATTTATCAGCAATAAGTTCCTCCGTAGAATTGAAGTTCTCCTTAGCCATGGGTTTCTGACTGGGTTTATAGTACAGGCATGAATTATTTCTTGTGGCATATGCTCTAAGTCTAACTGGTTGGTTACCTCTGTAACAGTCATGTCTCTATTGCACAAATTGGTATTCTTTTTTTTTTTTAAAAAAACTTTATTTATTTATTTGCCTTGGTGTTTGCCTGGAACTGGAACTACAGACAGTTGTTAGCTGCCATGTGGGTGCTGGGAATCGAACCCGGGTCCTCTGGAAGAGCAGACGGTGCTCTTAACCGCTGAGCCATCTCTCCAGCCCCACAAATTGGTATTCTTGTATTGCCAATTGGCATTAAATTTTATAGGATTCAAGCTGAGTAAGTCAGTTGATGCCCCTTTCCCCCCAGCAGTCTGAATAGTCTTCCCAGCACTATAGAGGCTAGCCAGAAGAGAGGAAGCCCCAGCTCATTTCCAGGTTAAATTCTCTATATCTCACAATTAAAACATGTTCTCTAGAAATTATGTCTTAGTCTTTAGTTCTGGTGGGCAATCAAGAAGAATGTAAACTCTGTTGTTTAAGGGAGTTTTAGAACTTCCCTAACTGACAACGTTCAAAAAAGATAGCAAGATACAAAACTACTCTACAAAAAATTAGTAGCTTTTCGCTATACCAAATGGCAAACACACCAAGAAGAAAATGAGGGAAACAGTGGCATTTTCAATAGCTTCAATAGATACATAGGAGTAAATCTAACCAATGAGGTAAAGGACTTCTGTGATGAAGACTTAAAAACTCGGATCCTCCTTCTTGTGTGGGAGGCGCTTCCCCCATAGCTACTACTTCCTGTAGAAAAGCCTGACAAGTCTTACTTATTAACTGTAGATAACATGCTTCATAATTGCTCAACTGCTTTCTTCTCACTTTTATATTTTTGAAACAAGGTCTTACCTATACAGGCTTCTGGAATTTGGTGTGTGGCTAAATCTGAAGTTGAACTCTAGACTCACTTGGCTTTTCCTTTCAAGTGCAGAGCTTATAGGTGTGCACCATCACTCTCATGCATTATTTTTAACTCCTCTTGTAATTATTTAATTGAACAATTTTTCTCTCCCCATTTCATTTGATGTTGGTTTAGAGGCCACATATTTATTCTTAGAGGTTGCCTTAGAAATCATCACCTGAATGTCTTGACCAAAGTTTAAATCTGAATCTTAGTCTTGCTCCTACATATTCACCAGACCATGGCTTTGTTTAAGTCTGTTTGCCCATCCACATTTACTTGCTAGTCTTTTATAGGATTTAAATTCTATCTTGAATTTTAAGTCCCACAAAGAAAACTTTTTATTCTCTTTAATGCCATCACTCTTTGTGAGGTTCCCCTGCATAGTAATCTCCTGCCTTCTGCATCATCATTGCTTACATATCGTACTTTCTTTATGAACTAGTTCTTCTATCTAAAGATCAACTGGTTTATGAGCTTATTTAGTGCTCATGTGTTCATATTCAGTTTTCTTAGTTTTGCTTTTGTATCATATGACCAAAACTTATTTTACTCAATACATACTTCTGGGTTGATAAATTTGCCCTTCCATTTCACTTCTTCCTCTTCCTCACCTCCACACTTTGAAGATAGTGTTCCAAAAACAATATAGATTCCATCTCTCTTATTGAGAGCTAGCAATTAGTCTAAAATATTTTTGTTCTCAAGAACCTAGCTTTAGAGACAAATATATTTGGTCAAACAGGTTTTGAGATTTTGAGGTGAGGGAGGCTATGTTTATCTCTATAAACCATGTTTTCAGAAACAAAAGACAACTGGTCATTCCTTAACATTGATTCTGGTAATTCACTTCTTGGCATCATCTTCTTTAATAGATTTCCTCTTTACTCTCTCTCTCTCTGTAATTTGCTTCCCATGTCTACAATTCACTTCCCTTCTTGGCATATGGAGCCTGCTTGGGACCACTGATCACTGAGCAGCAAGGCTGTTTTCGTGCACTGCTGTAGGTGGTCTCCTTTGGACTGAGCTTAGTTGAGTTATCTGGTCTCCTCTGCTTCTGTGTCTCAGAAGGCTTCAGTCACTGAGTCATTTTGCATCCAGGCTCTCTTATGCAGTCACAATGGCTATTTCATCTCCAAGGATGCTTTCAGTTTTGCTCATGTGTCTTGTTTCTGTTCCTTCCTACTTCATTTTTAAGAAAGTTGTTCAAGTTCCATGGCTACTGATTTGTTCACTGCAAGTCACTTCACATTTCCTTTAAAAAGATTTTCTTGTTCTGATTATTTACACACCCAAATGCTTACCATCAGGCCTGTCTGGAAACCACAAACAAAATAATTTTTACCCAGCCATGCATTTTTAACAAATGCAAACCCATTATTGATTATTTTTCCTTGGTGTCTTCTATTTTCCAGATTATGCTTTAAAGACCATGCAGCACTCTGTCATTTATTCCTTCCAATCATCTCCCAAAGTTAATCATAGTTAAAAATCCTAGCTTTATAGATGATGAATTAAAGCCCAGGTATGTTGATGCTATGTTTTCTTGCTATTCAGTGTTGTGGGTGGGGTTACCTAGACAGTCTGCTTTTACAGACATAGTGTGCTCTTTGCAGTGTGGTATCTGTCTGAAGTAACAGCTCTTAACAAGTCACAAAGGAACATTTGGTCAGTGTTGTCTGTATTTCTGCTGTCATTACATTCTTACGTCTGTAGGATTCTCAGGGGTGGATGGCATTTGAACCATCAGAGCCCTGAAGTGGACCATGTAACTGTTCATGAGACATCACATCGAGGAGCTCAGGACAATGCCAGTAGCCCTGAGAGGAGATGATAATCTTCAGACAGGCAGCTGCCTTGCTACTTAAGCCCAACTCAAGAATCCTAGGTAAACTCCTAAATCTGATTTGGGTTAGAAACCTCCCACTTTAATATAGCAAATTTAATAAGCTCTTTGCTAAAATTATTTGTGAATTTGGTTTGGATAGTGAAATCTTGTTATCAGCACCTTTATGTTCAACATACTGCCTTAACAAAAACATATTTTTTCTCTTTTCTGTGATGAACACATATTCAGTCTGTGTTAAATGCCTGAGCTGGAATAGCAAAATTGCATAACTTTTTATTCCACAGATTCTTCTTCTTTGTTTAGAAGACCAGATAGAGCAGAACTAGCAGTGGAAGAAATAAAAATGCTAGACACAGACACAGACTCTGAGAGCCTCTTTATACAGTCTCTAGTATTGGGTACCCCTTCCCAGAGCTTCTGTGGTATCTGGATCAATGAACCTGTGAAGCTTGAAAGGTCCATAAAGATAATCAATTCCAGCACCTTTTCTGTGCAGAAGGGAAATAGAGATTCTGAGGACAGGAGTGATTTGCAGAGTGGCCACCCTTGAACTCTGCCCCCGAACTCTGCAGATCCTTCTATAGAGACATGAGATAAAGCCATATTTGATGACATGTGCTTGGCAATAAATTGTCAATGTCAGACCAGAGGTCAAAAGACCATGGGAAGAAAAGTACTTTTTGAGTTATAAGGAAAAGCACAGCCCAAGGAAGCAGAACACCTTTCCAAAGTAATAGAAAAGGACTTCTGAGGTCAAACCCAAACACAGCTCAGGAATTTTCCAGGATAGACATCAACTTTTGCACAACACTATTCTAATTCCGCCGTGGTAAATATAGGCTTCTGATCAGCAACTTGTCAAATGCGTTTATTTTTAAATTCCTCTTTACTTAAAAACACATCTGCAGATGAATCTCAGCAGAGCTGAAGCACCAGTGGGCTGCTCTTTCTTTCAATGGTGGCACCAATGATGGATGGAAAAGAGTTACATCTTGGCTGTCTAAATATTGTCACTAAAAATAGATTCACCGTAAAGCAAAACATCTAGATATTCCATGGGAGTTGAGAACTTGTTAAACTGTCTGAATAAGAAAAGCATTTCTGATTGAATGTCTCATACAGCTCACATAAAAAATCCCATCCATATCAGCATGTGTTCATTAATGATTACCACAGAGCAAGAAAGGTTTGCATATGTGGGAGATATGGTGTGTTAGATAAGCGTGTAGCACTTGGGAAAATATGCTATATTGAAAATGATTGGTAGTAAGGTGCCCTGTTTGGGCCAGTTCAACATGTACACAACGTTCCAGAGCATTGCATGTTTCATCCTCAAGCAGAATGCTGGTATCTGCCAACCGTCACTGGGACAGTGCCAGGATCATCTAACTTGTCTCTCTAGTATATTCCTTAGTAGATTGTGTAGTTAGGGTTTAGGGTGCATCAGGACGACCTTATATGGAAATCTGTGAGATGTGCAAAGTTTACTTCCAAGTTCCATTATTTTTGGCCACAGTGATGAGGAAGGGGCATCATGCTGGTCTGTGCCCTGCTCTCTGGAAATTTATAGTGTTTGAAAAATGTCCTCTTCTCTCACACATGGTTGCTTTCCTCCACTGAACTCAGTTCTACAGGAGACTGCTCTTTCCTAAGGCACAATGGGTAAGAATGAGAAGGCTTTCCA
This sequence comes from Sigmodon hispidus, assembly GCA_004025045.1. NCBI lineage: Eukaryota > Metazoa > Chordata > Mammalia > Rodentia > Cricetidae > Sigmodon > Sigmodon hispidus. The sequence continues at coordinate 22,002 of PVIH01002821.1, forward strand.
AGTCATCCTACTCAATGGTCATCAGACTAATCTATTAGGCTTAGAGACTAGCTGAAGATTTGAATGCTGAGCAGCTGAAACCAATGCAGGGGCACTTGCAGACTCAGGGAGATGGGTGGGAGCATAGATTGTGAAGGTGTGAGGGGCCTTGTTCACTAATCTTAGCTGTTTGAAGTGACTTTAGCATGTTAAATGTGTATAGTGAGCCCCAAAATCAAAGCATTGCTGAGATTTTTTTTTGTGGGGTTATAACAGGCCCCTTAGACCTTAGCACAAATGACTCTATGATGGAAGTACCATTCAGGCTATAAAACTCAGCACATAGACAACGCTACCTGCCAAAAGGAAAAAAAAAAAAAAAAAAAAAAAAGACCCAGTACATCAAAGTCCATAGTTCTGGGAAATTCTTTGAATATACTATGCTTGCTATTTGTTTTCTGTAGTTTTGATTCTGGCTAATTGAGGTGTATCAGCACTTTTTTATACTTAAAAACTCAGCCTGTAGAAGGTTTGGGATTTCACTGGAGTGTGGTTGCCAGCCAGTTAATAATAATTTCTATTGAATTAAGCCCATGTGTGAGCAGTCTTCTCTAGTGGATACTCCAAAACAGGGTAAGGTATTGTATGTGAAGCTAGAGAGATACTCATTCTTTGTATTCTTAACATTTATTTATTTTTATTTTATGTGTGTGTTTGACTGCATGAATGTCTATGTACCATGTGTGTGCAGTGTCCATTGAGGCCAGAAGAGTGTGTTTGATCCCCTGGAATTCAAGTTACGGATAGTGGACAGTTGTAAGTCACCATGTGGATCCTAGGAACCAAACCTAGGTCTAGAGGGATAATTAGCATGCCAGCTAAGCAGGAGCTGACACATATGTCCACACTGACTTTGAGAAAAAAAGATACAAGTCATAAAATGGGCAGAGGCAGCATTCCTGTGCAAAGGCGGTTTGAAGTAGATTGTTCTTTCACTGAACAAATGTAAAAGCCCCAAAGTAAAAAGCCAGTGGAGGTAATCTTTATGCCGAGGTAAAAGAGACCCAATTTCTATGAACAAATTTAGATACACAAGACCAGCATATCCACAGCAGACAGTGTTGGCGAACACTGTATGAGGACCATGAAGGACAGAATCCAGGTCCACTGCCTGTTTCTCTGCATGCTAACATAGTACACTTTTTGTTTCCACACCACCAACCCCATGGTGAGATCTCCTTTTCAACCTCTCATGGATATACTAACTGGATTTTCATCTAATAAGAACATATTATGTCATTTGCACATATATTATTTCTGAGTATTAAGCATGAGTAAATATTTAATAGCAAGGAAAAATAATGAAAATGAAGATTTTCAAGCTTACATAAAGTTGTCTATGTAATAATTTCAAAGATACATTTAAATTTTTTTTCTGCTGGAAGACTATTTAAATAGACAAAAAGGCTCAACTAAGAAATGTCCCATGAGAACTGACAAAGTAAGGGTACATACTTTGAGGTACACAGAGAGTGGCACATGGTGACACATGATTGGAACTGTACCAGTGGGAAGGTCCAGGTGTGAGGCTTAGGGACTCAAGGTCATTCTCAGCCCAGAAGTAAGCTCAAGGCCAGCATGGCCTACTGGAGAAACCACAGTTCAAATAGAAATAAAGAGAGGGAGAGAAACAAAGAGACAGAAATAGACTAGGAGAAAAGGCTGTAATTTTGTGAGTCACTATTAAATTCACTAATATATTGACTATACTTCACATTTTTGTGTATATATGTTTCTTATTTAGTAGATAAAGTGTGTGTGTGTGCTTGGGGCTTGGTTCTCACTAATTATGTAGGTTTGCTGGCCAGCAAGCCCCAGAGCGCCTCCTTTCTCCTGTCTTCAGTGTGAGAATTACAAATGGGTATCTTCACAGCTGCCTTTTCCCACATATGTGTGGACGACACTCAGGTCCTTATGCTGTCATGGCAAGCTCTGTAGCCGTTGAGTTGCTCCCCAGCTGCTGCTGAAGTATATGTGGTGCTTTACATTTCTACAGTGTAAGAAGCAGAACGGAGAATGAGAAAGGATAAACAGAAGGTGACTAAGAACTGACCGGTAATAGAGAGCTGTGTCGTTGAAACGAATATGAATGTATTATTTTCTAGTATTAGTTCTTATGTGGATTTTTCTTTTTTTTCTTCCTTCTTTTCTTTCTTTCTTTCTTGTTTTTTTTTTTTGAGGCAGGTAAGTGTATAAATTGCCAATTTGATAGTGAAAGTGTAAAATCCAGTTTGAAGTCCACAGTTCTAGAAATGACTATTTTAATTTCTCTTCTTTGGTTCTGGGTGGTTTCACTGAATAATATTTTTTTATTTAGAAGTTATTAATAATAAAGTTGTAATAAATTAAAAAGGGAAACAAAAGATGATGCACACTATGTTGAGGATGGTTTGCTCTGGCAATTGCCAATCATTTGAAGAAGCTGATTCTTGTGCACGGTCCTTCTTTTCCTTCATCCTTCAGCAAACACTGAGCATCTGTCTGCTCGGCAGCACACAGCTCCATCTCTTCAATTCTTTTGATTAAATTTGATTTTAAAGGTTTTATTTGTTTAAAGAATGAACCCAGTCCCATCCCACCCCACCCCACCCCACCTCACAGATGATAGTGCCAGTTCTTCTGGGGTAAATTAGACTCTAGAAACTCATTTACAAATGTCAGTGGAGTCATAAGAGAGCAATTTACTTAAACCAGGATCCAGGGCCTTTGGAAATGAAAGTACACACACACACACAAATAAGTAAAGTCAATATGAATTATTGGATGTCTGTCTGTTACAAAACTGTTCATAGTTATGCTAAAAGAAGCTGGACTCTGTGTTACCCTTAAGTCGGCTTCTATGTGGATTCCATGTTACTTTATACCTCTCGATGTTGCAAGCCTGAGACAAAGCTCATGAGTTAGCTTATTTAGAAAAATCCAGGCCAATTGGGCTTAGACATTTGTTTCCTCTCTATGATATATTTCTGTCTCATTATGGAATAGGAATAAAGAATTCTTGGGCTGGGGAAGAAAAAAATTGTTGGAGAAAAAAGTGTCATCCATATAAAACAGAAATTTGAGCTTACAATTTAAAATAGAGGAGATTTAAAATACTCAAAATTAGCTCAGCAGAAATAATCTGCTGAAGAACCATGTCTCTCCTTGTGGCAGAACAGGCTCAGGCAAGGCAGCTATGGATAAAGGCTCAGAGGAGCCTGGCTGCTCACAGAGAGCCCCATGTAGGCATGAGCACCCATAGCCACCCCCTTTTTTGTCTTACCAAAGACAAAGAAACCTAAATGAGACCAAGCTTTGGTTTTAGAGAGTGAAATGTGACCGTATCTTGGTAAAGGTAGTGAAAACAAGAAAGCTTTCTAAAATGAAAAGAACAAGGAGAATACAACTAACAAAATGTCTCTGTTGAATGGAATATTTTCCTAGAACTTTAGATTTCTTCTGATAAATGTTTTCATATTTACAATGGAAAACTCATTCATTGTTGGTGGGAGTGCAAACTTGTACAGTCACCATGGAAATGACTATGGGTTTGCTCTCAAATTTGAGAATCAATCTGTCTCAAGATCTAGCTATATCACTCTTGGATATATACCCTACGGGAATTCCATCCTACTGAAAGGACAATGTTTTTCAACCATGGTCGTTGCTGCTCTATTCATACTAGTTAGAAACTGAAAACAAGCTAAATGCACCTCAACTGAAGAATCATAAAGAAAATGTGGTATATTTACACAAAGAAATATTACCCAGTTGTTAAAAAAAAAAAAAAAGGGCATCATGAAATTTGTAGACAAATAGCTGTAACTAAAAAAAAAAAAAAAAAAAAAAAACCTAGTGAGGTAATCCAAACCCAGAAAAATAAATATGCTGTGTATTCACTTATATTGGATTTTATCCATTAAATAAATTATAACCAGGCTATAGTCCATAGACCCAAAATGGATAGGTAGGCATAAATGAAGGGTGTGTGTGTTGGGGCGGGGCACATAGGTCTACATGGGAAGGGAAAATAGAATAGATTTTTATGAGTGAACTGGGTTAGGGGAATGGGAACGGGATGATTAAGTGTAAAGGGGGAAAGGGAGTGGATTGAGGGAGGGATTGAGGGAAGAGACAGTTGGAACTAGGGGGCATTTGAGGAATGATAAAACCTAGTGAAGCAGAGACTTCCTCAAATATATGAAGGCGAACCTAATAAAGTCTCCTAATAATGGAAGATACAGAGTCTCAACTGGCCACCTCTTATAAGAAAACTAGGCTTCCAGTATTGGAACTAAGTTGCATTCAACTGAATTGTTGGGCAATGGAGTCCCATAGATTTCCCAAAACAACTCAGGCTGTTGCTAAGAAAATGTGTTGCTCTCTAAAAACTGACAGTAGAATTCCATTGATAAAGACAAAATCCACAGAACTAATTGACCATGGAGAGATAGAGCTGTACCCTACATAGAGCCTTTACCCTAACTCTAACCCTAACACCACATTCTAGTGTCTTTGGTGCAGGAAGGTACTTGGCAGGCTATCAAAAGAGAAATGTGAAAACCAACTCAGTAACAAACCCTTTGGTCTACAATACTGTCCCACCTTCAAAATATGCTATGGCAGTGGTGACATGGATCTGGTGAAAGTAGCCATCCAATGTCTGGTTTGACTGAAGACTCACTCTACTCCCATACTGCTTGGGTGACTAAGAACCAGAGACTAGATAGTCCAGATAACCCTGGGGTAAAACTAAACACTAAAAAAAAAGTGACAATAAAATTACTCTAATGATATTCTACTATATTCATATATCAATGTCGTATTCAGATATCATAGAGGTAGCTTCCTCATGTATCAGATGGGAAGAGATGCAGAGACTCATAGCTAGACATTACGTGGAGAGAGAGACCTTGGAACACAGAGATTTTTATTGGAGGGCCTCCATCAAATATGTTCCCTCAGAGCTCAGGGGACCCTGTAAGAGGCAGAAAGAGTATGAGAGCCAGAGGGAATGGAGGTCACCATGACAACAAGTCCCTTTGAATCAACCAAGCAAGTCCCATATGAACTCACAAAGACTGAAGCCACAAGCACAGGCACAGCATTCATACTTCATGCTCAAGCCTCAGGAGCAACATGAAGAATTTAAGCTTAAAAAGGAATCACCCCAGTTCCATGTGTAGGATAACTCCTATGACTCATTGGCCAGGGAAGCCCTAGAGTCCCTACTTCACATAATACAGGTTTTTGCAATTCCTGCTGATTTCCCACCAGAACTAGATGGTAAGACCCCATTATTGAGGATGCCACAGACCTTGTTGCATGACATAGCAAAATCCATCTGAAACTCAATTGGAAAGCCTCCTTCTTTCCTGCTGCCTAGCTTTTATAGTCCTGGAATATTCTAATGAAGGCTATTTGGAAGAAAAAGGTATTAACAGCGTTGCCCAATTGTGAATCCTATGAATACAATGCCAATCTACAAGCAAGATGTACCTTTGTATAGTAGAGATATGACTGTTTTGTGGGCAAACAACTACTGTCTACTTGGATTCATGATCTACTCCACAGGAGGAAATCCATCCCTAGTAGTAAATTTGCTCAAAAGCTCATCCTAGGTCATAGCTCAGGCCCCTTTGCTGACACTCCCCCAATGTCATTTGGGACATTTCTACCACAACCTGGTCGGTTGGGCCCCTAGATCTGGGTTTTTATTTGATTGTTTGGTAGTATTTTACAAGGCACACTAGCCGTTATCTTAAAGCTTTCTGTCTTGTTAGGAATTGTTTTTCTGGTCATTTTCCCCCCAGGGAGAGTAATGTGATGTGAAGGTGCAGTGGACAGCTGTTTTATCTGTACTTACTGGCATCATATTCCAGATTTGAGCTCTGTGACATATAAAAAAAAATAAAAATAAAAATAAAACTTTGGGCATTGTTGTGATGCTCCTTGGCACTGACAGCCCCTCTCTGGTCTAGATCACTACTTTGTCCTTCTGGACCTTTAAAAACGTTTATAGTGTCCATATTTTTATTTTACTTATGAAGAATAAGGACAAATACTAGATTTTATTGTCTTGGAAGTAGAAATGCTACACATATTTTGATGTGTAACACATTATAAAAACCACATCAGTTCTCCACGTGCTGGAAATAGTCTCAATAAAATTTGTTGTTATTTTATATACCTTTTTGTGGTATCAAGGCTCAAAGCAAAGTCCTCCCATGTACTGATCAAGAATGCTACCACACAGCTGCAGCCCTAGGACAGTCACAATCAGTTCAGACAAATGTTAATCTGCACTGAGAGACTGCCTGCTCTCTCTAGAAGCACAATAATGATAACTGTAATGTTGCTTTCTAGTAACAATTCCACACTGTAAAGCTGTGGGTACTAACCCCCTTTCCATCATTCTAGATTTGGAGAACATGTCCAGAACTTAATAAACATATATTAGAAAAATATATAAATGATATACCTGGAAGGATATTATCATCTAGGAGATAAAGTCTTTCTGAAGCAAGACATTTGTTCAAAAGCATTTGTACTTAAAATAATAGAACCTATTATTTAGTTTAGAAGAATTGTTGTTGCTAAAACTTAATATGATAATTGCACAGAGAAGTTTATAAATAATGCAAATAAGACCTTTCTGTTTTAAGATTTTGTAAAGAAATAGTGATAAATTTGTTAACACTGTATTGAATACTTGATTATAGTTTTAACAATAATTGGTTAAAATTAACATCATAAAATACAGATTTAGTATATTAATATACTGCAAAAAGTTGTATTACTACTTTTCATTTGTTATCATCCTGGTAATAACCATCATATTACTTTTCCATAAGCACATCTCTTCCTGCTATTGGATATTATATCTATCATAGTGGATTATGATTTATTTATTCTAAAATATTTTTAGATTACTACAGAACATCAAATTCAATAATGTAGTTATTACCTGAATATATTTTATGTGGACACAAAACAGTATTACAGTAATAATCTAAAAAGACTTTTATTTACAATTGCCATATTTTATATGCAATGTTGACTTAATTTGCTTTTACTACTTAGAAATTCTGATAGATAATTTGCTGTGAATAGCAACTGTGGTAGGAAATCATAATTCCACAGAGGCTATTACATAGTATGAACTTACAGAAAGTCAGTCAATATTTATGGATATCTTTATTTGTGTGACAGGAGTCTTTGTTCATATTCTAAACCTTTATACAATAAAGAGATTTAGCTGCTTAACTTTTTAGCATAGTTTGGGTTGTTGTCCTGATTTCAAATCCAATTTATTCTACATTTCTTAGTCTAATTTCTGTGTCTAATTCAAGTTTTAGTTTCTGGTGTCAAAATTTGCTCACTTATTCATTCATTTAAATTTCTTTGTGATTGGTTCTAGGGATCAATGAAGAATAACACGTTGTTATTTTTCAGCATGGTATAAGTTCAGTAGCAGAGGCAGAAATGTACAAAGATGATGTATGTATGTTTTGTTAAGCCTGGTAACAAATGACAAGAGGGTTGGGAAAGTAGCTCAGTGGGCAAAGTGTTTGCTGGGCAAATATAAGGATCGAAATTCAGATCCCCAGAATTAACGTAAAGGATGTAAAGTTCTGTAACCCCCTCTAATTGCAGTGCTTTGGGCAAGCTGGCTAGCAAAGTTAGCCAAATTAGCAAGATCTTGCTCACTATAGAGACCTATGTCAGTCAAAAAGGTGGAGAGCTGTTGAAAAAGACATTAGATGCCAACAGATGGCTTATCTGTACAATGCAAACATCTCTCTCTCTCTCTCTCTCTCTCTCTCTCTCTCTCTCTCTCTCACACACACACACACACACACACACACACACACACACACACAAGAAGAAAGACATGGATATTAAAAAAAATGTAGGGGAATACAATCTGTCACTAAATGGGGAAGGGGATTGGATGTTGTGAGTTTTAGGGAAAATTTCCAGAAGATTCTAGCTGAGTATATCCTTAAACACCAAATATCAGTGATCTAAGCATGGAAAACAAAGAAAAAGAACAACTCATTATGGAAGCAAAATAAAGCATGCAACTGCCCACATCTAACATTGAAAAGTCTAGATATGTACAAAGTAATATTAGATACTTATTTTTGTGTTAGTTTTCCTTACAGAATTCTTCTCTAGTGATGTGTGTGTGTGTGTGTGTGTGTGTGTGTGTGTGTGTGTGTGTGTGTGTGTGAGGGAGAGAGAGAGAGAGAGAGAGAGAGAGAGAGAGAGAGAGAGAGAGAGAGAGAGAATGAGTATATGCATATGTGTATGCCAGTGTATGGCATACCAAAGGAGTATGCTATGAATGCAATACTTGTGCTGCTGCATTTGGCTTTTATGATGGGTTCTGGGAATCTGTGCTCAGGTTATCAGACCTGTGCTGTAAGTGACCTTACCCACTGAGTCATCTCCTCAGCCCTGGAATTTTATGTAACACATCCTATCATTTAGGTCTTGATATCTAGATTTAAAATTCTACACTTGGCCCCATGGGAAATTCGTTTTAAATGTGTGCTGTCTGTGGTCTGATGCTTTGAGTTCTGTGATAGGCAGCTTGGGTTGAAGGCCAACAAGTGATTATCATACTACATTCAGCAGGGATTACTTACTGCAACCCAGTATGTGCCAGCTCTGTGAGACTTAATTGGGAAATACAAGTAAAAAATTCCATAAAATTTACTCCATAAAATACCTTTTTCCATATGCAGTTATTCTTGGGTGGTATTAACATGTGCTTGAGAAACCTTGATGTTTTTGGAGGAAAAGCCATGTGGCCCTTGGTTACTCAAATCCCTGGGTTAATAATTAATTCTTTACTTATTAGATATCTATCAGTTCTAAAACAACTAGATACACCTTAGATACGTCTGAATTTCTTTGGGCTTATTTTCTGTTTTTTCTATAAAGTGAACATCATGAGTAGACTCTGATAAATTATTTTGATAAAGTGAGCTAATATCTGTAAACTAGTGCTTTGGCTCATACAAACTGGAGAACTTTAACTATAATAATTATGAGTGTGGGTGATTTGGCACACTGCCCCTGTATCAAAGCAAAAGTCTGTCTAATGCTGAGAGCATATAAATGTGGTTTTTGATTATGGAATCATGAATAAGCATTTGAAAGATAAGCCTATTTTAAAAACTATAAGGAAATTGATTCCTAGACTCCAAAGTAATATCCTGGGGTGATATAAAGCAGGTAAAAAAAATAGATTAATGACCAATCAGTTGCACACCATATGCTCACACAAACAAGATCGCTCAGCTGAGTTCCCATGGTGTGTGTGGGGGTAATGTATGTTTAGATGTTATAGGAATAAATGATGGAGCTGTTCTGGACAACGAAAGTGCTCAGATAAAGCACCCATTGCTTCCACTACTACAAAGTTTGTTTTTGGAAGAGATAGAGTCATGGAAACCCACTATTGTGGTGATTTGTTAACTCCAACAAAATGTACAGGTTCTGTCACATATAATCAGTTTAACTGGAGCTTACAAAAAGCATGTAATTAAAAGAATCTATCTTTCAGTATAAAGTATTTACATTGACATAAATGCTAGATTAAAGACCATAGTATATTCCTAGTTTTTTATGAAGTTTATAGGTTAAAGAGGAAATCAAGACATTAAGAAAGTATTCAGTGAAGTTGAGGGTCCTAGGGCAATGACGTCTAAACAGAAGCGATTTGAAAAGTGATGTTTAACCTTCTGTAACAGAGTAAGTCATATGAGGAAAGGTGATAAAAGCCTCAAAAGAAGCTGGAACAAATGTTTATTGCATGGCCCAGTTATATAGCCCACCTTTCTGCTCAGATGGCCATTATGTGTAAATATTTGAATTATGTGTCAAATTTGTCACTAGCATGGTTTTTGAGATGAGTGATGTTCAATGAATTAAGTTACTAAATTACACATTGTCTTGAACTTAATTCCATTTTACATAAGCACATATGCTGTTCATTCTATAGATCTCTAAGACATTCATGTATTGGCGTTATAAAGAAAAGTAATCCATCACTTGTTTATTCTTTCCTCTCCCATCACGACCACCCTTGTTTAGGCCTTGTCATTCTTTATTTAACTAATGTAATACCATCTTCATGGATTTCCTTACATCAAAGTGTGGTTTTCTACTCTAATTTCTTTTATGTTATGTTATAAAATTGTTTTAGGACTATAACATTAACTCTCTCATCGTTGTGCTGAAATATTATCATGCTATGCATATTCAGAGGGCCTAGTTCAGTCTCACAGAGTCTACCCAGCTGTCAGTTCAGAATCAGTGAGCTCCCAATAGCTTGGGTCAGCTGTCTCTATGGGTTTCCTCATTATAATTTTGACCCCGTTGCTCATATAATCTCTGCTCCCTTTCTTGGGCTGGGAGCTCAGCCCAGTGCTTAGCTGTGGATCTCTGCATCTGGTTCTATCAATTTCTGGATGATAGACAAATATGGTAGTCATCAATTTAGTTATAAGGGAAGGCCAGTTTAGGTACCTCTTCATTATTGCTTGGAATCTCAGCTTGTATCATCTTTGTGGGTTCCTGGTATGATCATAGTACCAGGTTTCTCTCTAACTCCACAATGGATCCCTCTATCAAGGTATATCTTTTATTATTTTCCCTCCCTGTTCCCAACTCAACCATCTCATTCTCTCATGTTCTCTCCCATCTCCTCTTACTTCCTCTCTCCTATGGTCCCAATTTACTCAGGAGTTTCTCTCTGTTTCCCCTTGCGGGGAGGGGGGGTTGGTGGCATGGATATCTCTAAATGTGCATAACAGCTGCATGATGAGGACATTGTATGGGGCCTCTGACTGTGGGACCAGAATTTATTCATAGTGCATGAACTGGCTTCTTGGAACCCATTCCCCACAGAGAAACACCTTGCTTGGCCTGGATACTGGGGGTAGCATCTTGTTCCTACCTCAGCTGGATATGCCAGACCCAGTTGACTCACCCTGGGTGTTCTTACCCTCTCTGAGGAATGGATGGAGGGATGGGGTAAGGGGAAGCTGGGGGAGGACTGGGAAGAGGGAGGGAAATGGGATTAGTGATGGGTACCATAAAAAATTAAATAAAAAATAAATTAATTAAAAAAGAAAGAAATGAACAGATTACAGATGAACAAAAATTTATGGAGTTATGGATATAAAGTCTTTTATATATAAATAAGTGCATGTAAAAATAATTAATGAGAATAAAGTACATGAATGTTTAAAATAATTATCATACTGTTCCCTTGGTCTGAATTGTTAGTAAAGTAACTAATCATTCAGAACCTCTGGTCTGGCCTATGCTGAAGGGGATGTGGAGTAAGAGAAGCACTCCTCCATTGCTGATAAGAATATAAACATGTGCAGCCACTTAGGAAATCAGTATGGCAGTTTCTCAGAAAACTTGGAATTCATCTATCTAGTAAGGATCCTGCAATACCTCTTGAGTATGTACCTAAAGAATGCATATTCTTACTTCCAAAACATTCGCTCAACTATGTTCATAGCAGCATTATTAGTAATAGTCAGAACATGGCAACAACCTAGATGACCCTCAATTAAAGAATAGATTTTTAAAAATGTGGTAAATTTATAAAAAAAAAATAATAACCTGAAATTTGCAACCAAATGGATGGAACTAGAAATAAACATCCTGACTGAGGTAACACAGACTCAGAAAGACAAACATGGTATCTACTCACTCATAAGTGGATATTAGCTGTAAAGCAAAGGATAACCAACTACAATCTACAACTCCAGAGAAGGATAGGGTCTAAGGAAGACCCTAAGAGGGACATCAATGGATCCCCCTATGAAGGGGAAGTTGTGGATATTTGTTAGATATTTAATAAATCCTGGGATGTCAGAGAGAGCACACAGTCAAATCCTAGGCAGACAGCTCAGGAAATTCTTGTTCCTTGAGTACAAGGATAAACAGCTGAGAGGCAATCACAAACACCTTTAATCCCAGCACAGGGAAAGTGGGAGTGGTAACCAACACCGTTAATCCCATAACTCCAGAGACAGAACTTCTCTTTAATCCTAATCTGGATGGGATAGGGTATATAAGGGCTTGTAGAAACCCAGCAGAGACAGAAGCAACTGGCAGAAGCAACCAGCGGAAGTGACCAGGAGTGAGGCTGAGGAAGTTGCAAGACAGGTGGGTGAGAATTGACTGTGGTGCTTCCTCTCTCTGATATTTCAGTCTTCCCCTGATATTTGGCTCAGAGTCTTCTTTTCTTACAACCCAAATTCATGCTACTACAGGAGGTAGATAAGATCTTCTGATTAAATTGGGAGCATGGGGGAGGGGTAAGCATAGGTGGCAAAAGAACATGAGGAATTGGGATTGTTGGGTTGGGGAAGGGACAGAAAGAGAGAACAATGAAATAGATATCTTGATAGAGGCAGTCATCTGGGGATTAGGGAGAAACCTGGTGCTAGAGAAATACCCGAGAATTTATAATTATGACTCCAGCTAAGTCTCCAAGCAAAAGTAGAGAGTGTTACTGAATTGGCCTTCCCCTGTAATCAAATTGATGACCTCTCTAATTGGTATTATAGAAGCTTTATATAGCAACTGATGGAAGTAGATGCAGAGATCCACAGCTAAGCACTGAGTCAAGCTCCTAGTCCAGTTAAAAAGAAGGAGGAGAGATTGTATGAACAAAAGGATTAAGATCATGCCAGGGAAACCCATGGAGACAGCTGACCTGAGATATTGGGAGCTCATTGACTCTGGCTTGACATCTGGGGAACGTGCATGGGGCAGAACTAGACTCTCTGAATGTGGATAATAGTTTATTGGCATGGGCAGTTTGTGAGGCCTCTGGCAGTGAGACCAGGATTTCTCCCTGGTGTATGAACTGGCTTTTTAGAGCCCATTCCCAACAGAGGAACACCCTGCTCAGCTTTGATTGTGGGAGAGAGGCTTGGTCTTGCCTCATCTTGATAGGCCAGACTGTATTGACTCACCATGAAAGTCCTTACCCAGTCTGAGGAGTGAATGGGGTGGAGTGGGAGGAAGCTGGGGGTTGACTGGGAAGAGAGGAGGGAGGAGGAACAGTGGTTAGTATGTAAAAACAAAACAAAACAAAAAACAAACAAACAAAACTCTTTCTGCCTGCACCCTGCTTCCCAGTTGATTCTGCAGCACTATTTTACTTGTAAGTCCATATGGTTCTTTTGTTACTTTCTTGTTTCATAAGCTTTTATTTCTATTAGCCGTCAGTTGCAGAAGAATTTCCTTCTCTAGCTGGGATATGTCAACACCTCATGGACCTATTCAAATGCTCTTCTTGAGAAATCCTCATTTTGTCTCCTGAATTCACCTTTGTATTCTTTCTCTCCTTTAATTTTGGAGTCCTGTACCCATACAGAAACACAGTAATATGTGTATCTTTGACAGTTCACTAGAAAGATATCACATTACTCCATATTGTGTTTTGATATATTTTAACACAACATTTTTTACATTGGAGTTTACCAGCATTTATTGACACTGACCAGCTCTATAGTTATTTCTCATAATTTATTTTATTTGTAAACTGAGAGCCCTTATTGTATGTTCTTATATTTGGTATGATCTCATATAGGATATCACTACTCCAAAGATTTGTATGTTATATGATATAAATTATATGTAATTTTGTATTCATTGTTTTATTCCGTTCTAAGGCCATGGGACATTAATACATGCATCAATATAGCACCAGTGAAATCACAAGAAGAAAGATACAGTAGCTTTCAGAGATCATAGACTTGGTGAATAGGAGAGTAGAGACTAGAACCAAATTCTGTTCCGATTCCTGTTACCATCTGCAACTGTTTTTCCCTAATGTCTTCTGAAGACTCAGTTCAACATAAGTTCCACTACTGAAAAAATAATTTCACAGTATACACAAATTCTAATTAAAATCAAACATAGATTCTACCATAAAATGAAAAGAGGGATTGAAAATTAGCTTGTGTGGTTGGTACAGCAGTGTTTTAAAATTACTATCTATTTTCTAAGTAATTTTTCTTCCTAAGAAGAGAGAGGAGGGAAAGGAAGAAGAGAGAGAAAGTGAGAAGGAGAGAGACAGAAAGAGAGAGAGTTTAGATTTGAGTGGGAAATGATTAGAAAGCTTAATATTTGGCTGCCAGGGTAGACCAGAAGTCTCTGTCTCTCTCTGCCTCTGTTCCCCCCCTCCATGAGTCTCTCTAGCTGTCTGCCTGCCTGCCTGTCTGTCTCTGTTTCTGCCTCTTACCTATGTGAACCATTTGATAAAGTAGGAAAATTCCTGAACTTAAGTCTCAATGTCAAGTTTTCATATTTCATCTCACCTCTTCTCAAATTGTTTTGTGACTCTTGGAAAATTGCCCAAGATATCAGGGTATTCATATCTTAATCTCTAAACAAAGTAACTGCAAGAATCAAATAGGATAATATATGGGAAAACACTTGATACACATCAAAGCACTTCAGAAAGTGAAGTGTTATTAAAAGTGTTATTGTTATTAGAAGAGGAAAATAAAGTAAGGGCTTAAATTCAATCCTTTATAAAGCCCAAATTAAAAGTCTAATTACTTGCTTATTACTGCCTTAGAGAAGCATTCTATAAAACTAAGATGGCAGAGCACCTGCTGGGTTATTTTGAGCATTTGTAAATGCCTTATAATACTCAAGTTTATTAATTGTATTTGTAATTGCACCATGGGATATGAACCTTTGTAATCTGTAAAGAAAATAAAACTTCAAGTTTAAATTTTCTGAACAGTAGCCAAAAGATGTATACCTTTATAGATATTTATGATTCTAGATTTCAGAAATGAATATTTTGTATTTTTGCATAATATTTTTGAGAGTAGTTTACTTGACTTATTGTTTGCCTTCTTAGAGAAACCTATTTAATCCAGTATGTGAAACAGCAACAAATTCAAAACAAAGCCCAAATAACAGCACAACAAAACAAGTTTCCTTCTGTTTCTTTCTTTTTTTTTTTAATTGGAGATGCTGAGCACTTTGTTAGAATTATATAAATTCATTGATCCCTAGTTACCAAATCCTAGCAGGACCTATTTGTGACTTCAGAAGGGCTTTTTTTTTTTAATTATTACTAGGCTGTGTTAAGAGCTAGATGTAGAAATCTATTGTAAGACATGAAAAAATAAGCAGAAAGTTTCAATAGCTCTGTCTCAATTCTTTCCCATTTCCTTATGCATCCTAAGAAAAAAAATCATCAAGCCAAATCCAAACAAAAATGTTCTTGACTCTATTTATGATGAAGAGACAAGTCAACTATTGAAGAAAACGACTGTCTTGACAGTACTAAGGGACAAATCAATTCATTATTAATCTGAAAAGTATCAGGACCATAACTAGGCCCCAGGGGATTATCTGTTAATTGCACATCTAGTAATAATGCATCATTTTGTTTAAAAGCCTCAGGGAGCTAGAACAATTACGTCATTCAGTAAAATACTTAGATTCCATTAGTGTAGTAATAAAACATTAAAATAAAAATTGTTAGCACTCATGGAGTAGATTGGACCATGGAGCCTAGAACCATTAGACTAAAGTTGGCTCTAATACATTTGAATGACAAACCTCTAAGGATTGTAATTTCCGATTCTCTTCTTTATTTTCATATTAATTAGCTGAGCCTGCACCATGTGCTGGATACTGCAATAGATGCTCAGAAATATTTAATAAACAAAGTGCCTCCAACCTCTGTCTGTCTGATAGTCACTTAGGAAAGACAGTTTGATCAACACATCTAAAAATCAGTGGTGTAAGTGTGATGAACATAAAATACTAGGCCTTCAGCATAAGCATGAATAAAGTAGAGGCTGTAAGCCCTTCCTAAGGTAACATTTTATTCAATGCACAAAAAAGCGAAATAACTGGATATGGGTTTTGGGAAGGGCCTTTGATAAAGCATACAGCCATGGCCACAAAGTCTGTGGACAGACTTAGCTTTACTGGCGTTAAGACATTGGCTTTGGCTGGGGTGAAGTGTGTTCAGGGAAACCTTGGAAGACACTGAAAGATTTTGAGCAGAACAGTAGTGGTCTTGCTTTTCATTTTCATAAGGTCAGTTTTGCTGCTGTGCCAGAAGTAGGGACACAAGAGCAGATGAAGAGACAAGTTAGAACATGAACCCAGGCTAAGCTAGGCTATGCAGACCCTGGAACAGGCTTGTGAAGTGTGGTGTGGGGAGTGTGGGGTTATGGGAGGGTGGTTTTGAAACAAAAGGAGAGTAAGTTTGACATGGAAGAGTGTGAAGATTACCAGATGCAGGGAGAAGCATCAGGTGCACTATACCACACCAAGTCTATCCCTCCTGAGGAGCGGCTTGTATTCAATGCAAAGGCTACTTTGAGCAGAAATTGGAGGGGGTCTCCTCTTTAATGCCTTCAGAGGCATGGCTGAGGCTCTATGAAGTTTCCCTCTTGATAAACTCTGCCTCCCCACCCTTCACAGGACCATTTTTGGAGCTCATACCAGTAATGTTTCTGCTTTCAAATCTCAGTCTGTTTCCTAGGAGCCCACTCTGTCCCTAGGAACCCTCCTTAAGACATCTGCTACAGGTGCCTAAGTAGAAATAGTCTTTCTACATGGCACAGAAGATGTTCTCCCCATTTCATTCCACATCTTTTCTGGAGGGCCAGAGTGAATATGACCCAGAGTTGAACATATTAAGTCCTTCTCAGTATATATTCAGTAAGTATAGAAGAAATATTGGTTATAAGTTTAACACATGACTGGGATGTTTCTGAAGGAAACTAAAAATGAGAAATTGAAGATGAAAGCATCACTTTAAACTAATGCCAGAGGTCATTTCCCTCATGACTCACAAACATCAAGAAAAATCCTAACACAGTTTAGCTTCTTTCTTTCTTCATTTTTTTTTTTTTTAATTTGAGGTGTTACTCAGTTCTGTTACTATGTGGGCATGTTTGTAGTTAGTTTTCTCCTTAGGCCTATAACCTATAAATAGATCTGTATTCTGGAAAACTTGAATGTAGAAAAGTCTAAGCAATCATCAGTAACTGTTCTGTGCATACCTTGCAGAGCACCAGCTCTAACCTCGTTCTTCTGAGTGGACTGACTTGTGAACTGAGTTCATCACTGTATGAGATGTTCAGCCATTTATTGGGGCTGGGAAGAAAATGGAAAAGAACTCAGCAGCCTGTGCTCTGAGTGCAGAATAAACAGAAAATTTCCCCTGTTCACTCTTAGTGCACCAAGGACATGCCCACAGGACTGCTAAAAGCTATCATTAGGGGAATGTGTCTGAGAATTTACTGCTTACCGGGGGCTGGGAACTTGTGGAACCCCCTGAGTCCTGAGGCTTCTGCCTATAACGTACATAGTCATTACAGTCCAAATTCAGGGGTTCCTTAACTGAGCTCCATTATTACCCTCCATAGCAATGACTGTCAACCTTAGCTGCTTGGGAAGATTCAGATACCTAGTGCCTTATGCCTGGAACTCTTGTGCAATCAGTTTGCATCTGGCTTGGATGTCAGCATATGAAAAAATTTCCACAGGTGACTTTGATGTGCACACCTGTTTGAGATCCTCTGCTCTTCAAAGTTAATATTATTTTTTACTTGTCTAAGAATAAATAGAAAACATTTGGCTAAATATCATATAATGAAAAGTTATCAGTGTAATCAAATTGAATGATAGGTGCTGAGCACTGTCCCCTGACATATTCTACCTCTAGGCACTCCTTGGTCATGGTCCTTCAGTTGTGTTGGCCTCTACATCAGGCCAAGCTCTCACAGCTGTCAAGGATTATCTGCCTCAGATTTTTTTAGCACTTTTATGCAGAACCATCTTTCTATCAACAGAACTGATCTCTGCCAAATTATAGGCAGCCTGATCCCTGGTGTGTAGCACTCACTCTTACCCCAGCAAGTGAAACTGCAGGTTAAGAAACTGGCAGGATAGACAAGAGATGGGTCTTTATTCATCCACACTCAGAGCCAAAGCATCCTTGCAATAGCTGGTGAAGAGGTCTTTTCTATAATGTAGACTAAAGAGAATGAACCACAACCACATGCCCAAGCAAGAGTCCAGTTTAGTTTTCTCTTTTCTTACTGGCTTTTCTTATTGGCTGCATTTCTTGGCTCTTTAATTTAATTTAATTCCATGGCTTTCAATGCCTTCCCATGGTGCTCTCTTGTTGCTCTGCATATTCATCTAACTTGGAAGATTCCAGAGCAGGTCTACAATTACAAATTTAAATAATATGGTGAGAATCTAAACATAAGAACTTCATATTGCTTGGTGTTCTACCTGCTCCTGAGGGCACATGTCTCTGCATCTGTGGTCTCAGCTTGGCCCTGACAGTAAGTACTCCAAGGTGTAAACCATGGTTTGATCAGTGTAATTATTATTGATAATCATGATGTCTTCCATTTATTACTGGATTGCTTGATGCTGCATACCAAAGCAGAGGATGTAATTCAATTTTCACAGCTAAAAATTGTGTATGTGAGTGTAGGTGTTTGTGTATGTGCATGTATGTGTACATGAATGTGGGTGAGTATGCTTGTATACTCAAATGTGTTGAGGCCAGAGGTCTATGGCAGGTGTCTTCCTCAACCACTCTACCTTGGTTTTAAGACACAGTCTCTCAGTTGAACTTGATGGTTCAGATAGACTGGCTGCCTAGCAAGTCCTAGAAATCAGCCTATCTCTGCCTCCCCAGCACAGGCTTGCACTCCTATATCTAAATTTTTTAATGTGGGTTTTAGGGAATTGAATCCAAGTCCTCATACTTGGCTGCAAGCATATTGTCTCCCCAGCCCAAACTAATAGACTTTGACTTATTCTACCATGTTCTCTGTCTCTAAATGCATAATTTACCTCATTTTCTGCATGTTCTAATTTAAAATGTTTCCTAATAAAATCTTTATGAACTCTCTTTTATTTGAGATGAGAGCTGGGAAGATTTTGATGGCTTAGAACCTACTACATACCTCAAACTGGCCTTGAACTCATGGTAATCTTCCTGCTTCGTTTTCTAGAGTACTCAGTTATAGGCACTAACCATTATATCTGAAGTCTTACTAAAGTATAACTTATCTTAATGTTAGAAAATAAAATGCTTTAGATTCAACTTTCTTCTTTAGTCATAGCCTTTGAAGGAGCTTAAATATTTAAAAAATATCAAAGATGTTCCTAGTATTCTCCAATAATAATATTTTGACTTACATTCATATTTCTTTCATCTTTTTTTATATATTTGGTCTTAATATGAGGAGCTCAATAAATGGTTTTGAGAGGAAGGTATGGAGGGACTTATTTCTTTTCCTGTACTACATGAAGGTAACTAAGATGTGAGTGGGTTGACGTTCTGACATAACTATGATTATTATATATAATGATATATATAATACAACATATAACGATAGTTGTATATTCTTTGTTCTGCCTTCTTCCAGTATCTAGGTAGGATCTTCTGCAACTGAGAGTCAATGCCTTTGCTGCCTCTGACAAACTGAGCAGGATAATCAAAATTCTGAAGGGCAAGACTTTCCCAAGAGCTGAACTGCATAATCTTGGATATAAGAAGGACTTTTCAAAGGCAGCACACATTATTGTCTGGCACTTCATTGTCAAGCTGTCTTTAAGATCTCAGGGTTTTTTTTCCTGCATGATCACAGACTATTGGAAGCAATGCAAGATGTACTCTGACTGTTTTGACAGGACTAAATGTTCTGAATGGGAAACAAAGAGAATAATAGAGTATAGCTATCCTGGATATTTCCCCTTAGTCTCTACCCTGAAGGTGTCAAAATACCATAGCACTTTCTTGGTGCTTGCTGGAAAAATAACATTTCCTTTAATAATATATAGAAGGCAAAGGAGGACCATATGGTGCTTTTGTCTTCTTCCCAGCATCCTTAACAAACTTATGGCTTAAGATGTTACTGGAAATAGCATGGGCCAAAGGAGTGAATCCTGTTGTCCTGTCTTGGCATTTGAATAGAAAAGACAGCTATTTGTGTCTGAATTTTCTCTTACAATGTTTGATGACCCCCACCTTCTGGCTTTCATGCATTTGTGTAAGGGTCTCTACTAAGGCATACAATAGCACAAAGCATATGGTAAAAAGAAGACTTGTTTATTAAACTACATACGACTGCTTCTATCTTGGGGGCTCTTTCTTGGACTATTCAGCATGGAGATTTCTCTTTCATAAGCACACAAGGAGAGCACCAAGACTGGTTAGTAGATGTGTTTGAGAGTATGGAAACAGACATTCCCTCACTACCTTTGATGGTTAATCACCATTGCTAATTTGACAGGATTTAGAAACACCTAGGTGCTGTGGGACTATGCTCTTGTACACTGTAAATATTTGTTGCTGTAAATTTTGGTTTAATAAAAATGCTGACTGGACAAAAGCTAGGTAGACAGAAAGTATAGTCAGGGTGACCAGACAAGGAGAATTCTGGGAAGAGGAAAAGCAGAGCAGATGCCATCCAGACACAGAGGGAGTAAGATGAGAAAGCTACACTCAGAAAAAGATACTAAGCCATGTGGCTAAACATGGATAAGAATCATGGGTTAGCTTAAGAGTGAGAGTTAGCAAGTCATAAGCCTGAGGCATAGGCCAAACAGTTTATAATTAATATGAGCCTCTGTGTGATTATTTAGGACTAAATGACTGTGGGACTGGCCAGGTTGAATAGAGAAACTTCTGAGTACATCTAGAAGACATACTTCATTTACAGAAATATTTAATGGAAGGAAGAGAAGACCTACCCTGAATGAGGACAGTCCTATGAGCAAGAAATCTGGGATGAATAAAAAGGAGAAGTGAGCTGAGTGTAGCATCCATCTCTTTCTGCTTTCTGACTGAGGATGCAATTAGACCAGCTGCTTCATGCTCCTATTGCTACACCTTCCTTGCCATGGTGAACTCTACCTTCAAAGCAGGTTATCAGAACAACCCTTACTTCCTAAAGCTGCTTTTGTTACTTATTTTCTCACAGGAAAGAGAAACTGATATTAAATCTTAGCAGAAACTCCCAATGATGATAAAGGCCCCAGTTGACAGCCTACCTACAACCCTATGAGGCAGTTTAGACACTCCCCTTTAGATATAGCTGACAACTCACACAGCCAAAAACTAAGCTAAGGAGGATATATTTGTTTATGTCTGTGATTTTGCTAACTAGTAACGTATAATTAATATCAGACATATACAAAATATTTCCCTTTGATGACCTATAGTTGTTTTCTCTTCCTTGTAATAAAATGCAAATGTGTTTTCTTGGGGTTCTCACCATCTCTAGTTCTGCATGCCAGATGCCTGTCATTTCTTCTACTTTTTTATAAATGTGTGGAGGACAAAGAATCCGTGCTATTGACCTTTGAGTTCCTCTAGATCCCAGGAATGTGTCATGTTTGATGCAGATCCTTACTAAATGTCTGCCTAGTATGTGAGCACATCTTGACCAAAGAACATAACTAGTTGAAGACAAGGCTTCAATTTGATCTGCTAATAGTTTTCCTTGATTCTTCACATATCTTAATATGATAATGAATGATTTACAAACATAGTCTCTACATGTGATTTATTTCTTACTGTAGAAGGTCCAATTTAAGTTAGATTAAATGACATGGGTTCATTGTTTCTCTACAATGTAGAAGAATTTGCCACATGTGCTCATAAGTCAAAGCATAATCTCTACTCTACTCTTAAAAAATATGATTTGTATCAAGGAGTCATGTGAAAGCCAACAGGAAAAACAAAGATTTTCTTGATTAGCAAGAACTCAGCTTACACACAGCAAAACAATATCTCCACTTAAATTTTTATGATGTTCTTATTTTCAGTTTTTCATCGCCTTTCAGTGTAAGAGATTATTAGTGCAGAGAAGAAAGGAAGGCCATGATTAGGTGAGAACTAGGGGGTCTGTGCAGCAATGGTGTCATGAAGTACACACAAAACAGAGAAACAATTGTTTTTGGTTTGGGGGCAGATCCTGGGACTTGAAGTCTTCAGCCTCTAGAGTGTTAATATTACAGGTATGCAACACCATACCTTGCCTGATTGAGTTTTACAGGTATATACACAACCAGAGGGGTTTTTTGTAAACAAAAAATTTGTTTCTATTAAAGCATATTTAAGAGATACTATTTTTCTGACCTCATAAAGTCAGCAGTAAAGAAGTGAATTAAACAAATCTAACTACATAAAGTCTGTCATAAGAAAGAAAATTTGACATATTTCTTTCTCATTGGGTCAGTATAGCAGCTGACATATTTTCATTTCTTCTTACAGCAAAGAGGAAGCAGTTACAATTGTGTCTGTGCCCTTGCACATGGGTATACACACAGACACACACACACAGACACAGACACACACACACACACACACACACGGGATACACACACACACACACACACACACACACACACACGTGGGATCTAGAGGAATTCAAAGGTCAATAGCATGAATTCTTTGTTCACATGTTTATAGAAAAGTAGAAGAAATGACAGACATCTGGGGTGCATAACCAGAGATGGTGAGCACCCCCAAAAAACACATTTGCCTTTTATTACATGGAAGAGAAAACAACTGTAGGTCATCAAAGGGAAATATTCTGTACATGCCTAATATTAATTATACATTACTAGTTAGCAAAATCCAGTTTATTTCTGGAGTAAATATTATTAACCCATAAAAGGAGGGGATGCCAATAAGAAATGCAGGATACATTTGGTTTTGTCTCCTAATCCCATCCTTCCTAATAGATTCCTGTCAGTAACATTGTTATTTGATTCAAACATGGTGACAGTTCTGTCAGTGGCTTTAATTACTTTCTCATCAAAGACCCATTGAGTACGTCTGGAAATTCCATCTTTGCTTCCTGGGACACTTAAAGGACAAGTGATTCTTCCTGCAATGGCAAAAAATCATTTGGTGTTACTCCCCAAGCTGGGCTGCTCAGGACTTGCACATGTGCTGTGGGCCATGCCTTTTCATATCTTTAATGTGTCTAGTTCTCCCAGAATCAAGGTTCTCTGACCCAAACCAGATCAACTGGTGAAAAGGTATTTAAATTCTCTTTCTTTCAAATATCTTTGTTTGTAAGTGGATTTGGGGTGGGTTTGGGCATTCACATGTTTCAGTTTTAGTTTTGTTTTATCTGGCCCATATGATTCAAAGGAGGGCCAATGTACTTGGGGGAAGAAGGTCCTGGTGCATATGTAAGTAAATGCTGTCCTGAGAGCCAGGCCCTAACTGCTAATCTGAATGCCTTAGATCTGCCATTGGAACTTGGAGGATTTTCCTGCTGCTGTTTTGATTTTTCTCTGTTTCTCACTTTCATTCCCTCCTCCTCTGCTGCAGCTGCTGCTTTGAGATGCTCTGCTTTCTCCTTTCTTACTTGGGGACTAGGCACTGAAATCACAGTCTAAAAGAGCTTTCTAATCATATTGCTGTCCCTTTCCCTCCCAAATTAACAGAGAGGTAAATTCCATTTTCCTGGTTGATCACAGGATCCCAGGCTTCAGCAAGAACTGGCTGGGGCCTTAATCTAAACTGTATGACATCACTCTTTGTCTCTTATTCTTCCCTCATTAGCTAGTCAAGGGATCCACACACAACTCCATGGGCATCTGTATGGGCTCGGGGGTCCCTTTCCTGCAACCAGTTGATGATGTGAGTTTTCTTCAGCTGATGATCCTTAATGAAATTCCCCATTGCCTTCAAGACGATGGGGTCTATTTCCATGTCTGACTTGAGGATACTAAGTCTGAGTTTTTTCAGGTGAGCAACTATAAAGATGTAGATTTTAGGAAAGCATATACAGGAACAGTAGGTAACAAAGTGTCTTGCCATTCACTTACTTATACAACTGCAGATCAGTGGCAGAGGGCTGGTGGATGCTTTGACCCAGGAAAGAAGACTTGGGACAAGAGCAACTGTGGGAGCTACATCAAATCAAGGACTGCAACCCACTTGCAGACTCAGTTCAATGAATGCACAAGACCCTACCAATCCCCGATGTGGAGATATCATTGCCTACCCAGTGGAGGCTCAAAGCCCAGGAAGAAATCGGTGTTGGGATGATTCATGAAAATGACTTAGAAAGTGAACACTGTGGGTCAATGGGAGAAGAGGAGACGAAGTAAGAACAGGTTGGCAGATACTTTTACCACATCGAACAGAACTGATCCCAAGCAGATGAAGATATGTTTTCTTGCTTCTTTGGCAGCAGCATTTGGGTGGAGTTTCTTCTGCGGCTGCCTGCTCTGCACTTCTTAGCAGCCAGCACTCTTACACACAGTCTTTTCCGGCTATAAGAATTAAATGGGAACTCTTTCTTTCTCACACAGATTTATGTTTAAGAAGAGATCCTGAGGCAAGAGATTGTAATTATTTATAACTTTTAACTGTTTTTAATTGATGTGTAACAATGGCACATATTTGCAGGCATAATTCTGCTGCTATCACTAGTATGCTCGCATCTCCTGGTAATAGAATCTGAACATTTAGAATCTCCATTGTTTGGTCTGTTAATTATTTCTGTGATGAAGACAATCTAAAACTTCATTTCTATTTATTTGTAGCCTCAGTCATGTGACTGTTTATGCTATACACCATTAGTAGCCTCAGTCATGTGACTGTTTATGGTATATGTGCCATGAAAGCACAGTGAGACTGTGTTCTGTTAAAACTATAGCATGCCTAAAAAACGCACACCTCTCTTCCAATTCATGGATGAGCAAATCACAGGTACAAGTTCTGCTTTCAACTGCTAAGAGTCATGTGACTTCAAAACACTTTCAGTTGTTGCCTCATGTGTGGGTGACAAGCAACATGTGGTTTTGCTGATTCCTTTTACTGTCTCAGACACTCAAATGGAAGCCATTGTTAATGTCACTCTGCCTCTTAATGGAAGTAACGCTGATCACATGACATGCCCCAGACCTTGAAGTTAGAAATTGCTGGCCATCATTTGTACAACTGCACAATTGCCTGCCACTGATCTGTTGCCACCCAGAGATCTTATCTCACTGCTTAGCTAGGTAAAGTTTCATCCAGGAAGAGAATAAAGAGAAGAATTAGAGCCGCAGTCTATGATGCCTCACTGACACAAGATTTACTCATGGTGTTCATCTTATTCATGTGGGTCTGTCCCCTGCATTGGAACCAGGTACAGGAAGCCCATGGCTGCTTTATTTCTGGGACTCAGTTTCTACTGTGGCCCTGTGTCATATAGGCATCATCTACTGGTCATCAGAAATTACTTTCTCCTTCTTCCCCCATCAAACCCTCTTGGTGCTGCACATTTATCTTTGCACTATAGCTAGTGCCTGGAGCCCTGCCTCATTATTATAGCTCATAACCCTAAATTGCATTTTCCAGTTGCCAAACTGCTCATCTGCCAGGAAACCTGAGAGCTCATTCAGGACAGAAAGCTAGACACTCAGATGCCTTTTCTCCAAGTCTGTCTGTTTGTCTGAATCCTTGAACCCTTCTGTGGTATGTTTGATTTTTAGGGATCTACATTATCCAAAAAAGGGGGCTGTGCTTCTTAGTGCCCCAAACATGACCTGAGCTAGGACACAGAAGAAATCCTAACTAAGAATTCAGCATTCTTTCATTGTATCAGCGATTTTTTTCTTCACTTTCTGTATGGTCTGGGTCTGTCATCTACAAATGTATTTTGGAGAGGGGCATATTCCCATTGGAAGAAAAACTAATGATATCAGTTACTGCCGGGGTGTAGTAACTAATGTCATTATCCTCCAGGTGTAGCTAAGAGGTTTAATGAAATAAAAGAGATCATGGCATGTACTTGGTACTCAAAACTGTTTTATCCCCCTGCAAAACTGTTGCTCCTTATCACATCATTTTCCAGTCGGTAACATGCTTCATTCGTACAGTAACAGCCTTCAGCCTTCACCCCTGCAGTAACTAATGCAGAGGGGAGTTGTGTGAGATTTACAGATATGCATGGGCACAGCAGTGCGATGACCCTATGCTGGCTTGCTACTAAAGCAATTGCTCAAAAAGGAAGAATCTAGGAAAGTAGTGGGTTGTTCTGAATGAAGGGATCGTATCTTTCTATTTTACTCAATGCATGGGCACTGAATAAAAACATCATCAGATGAGATGATGCTCTTAGCTTTAAGGTCTCAGCAAGGCATTTCTTAGCCCATGTTTTCTTTTATGTGAGAACAGACCACGATGATCCTTCTCTGTGGAAGAAGAAAGCAACAATCACCATATGGAATGAAATCCAGGGAGTCCTCTCAAAGGAAGCTTGCCACTGAGGTGAGCTGTTGTGCAATGCCCTTTGGGCAATTGGGATGTTGAGCACTTGCTGGCACCTATGCTCCATTTATGATACCTTATTTTATCCCCAGGGTGTGGTGGAGTGTTCTCTGTATGCTATAAATAAAGAACTGATTTGGCCTATGTAGAGCACCATAGAAGTGGGTGGAGAATCAGAGGACAGGCAGGTAGGAGAAGGGCGGAGTTAGTCAGTCTCCATCTGACCTTCAAAGAAGACTTACATATAAGAGATACAGGCCAGCCACGGGCTGAGCCACGTGGTGGGTTGATTAGTAGAAATGGGTTGATTTAAGATGAAAGAGCTAGCTAGTAATGTGCTTAAGACATGGGCCAAACAGTATGAAGTTAATATAAGCGTGTGATTCATTTCTTTGGGGGACAAAAGCCACTGCGTGGACCAGGTTCCAAACTTCTGGGCCCAAAAAGCCCGGAGAATGTTCTATAACACCAGGGGATTTTGAAGGTGGGGATTTAAGAACACTTTCAGAAAGGAGGAATTGAATCTCAGAGGTGCGCTTTGCTGGGGGCACAGGAAGGAAGCACGGGTAATGCTGGACTCCCAGCTGAGTGCATTTACTGCCCAGGCCTGCTTGACATTATCTGTGCTGCTGCCTGTTAGGTCATGGTAAAGAGGCCGGGCATGCCGTGGTGGTAGTGACATTTATGAACAGTGGACAAAGGGAGCTAGGTGACTTTGAAGCTCTTCTAAGTTAGTGACCGTCAGGTGGGATATTGAAGAGCACCTTGCTGATCAATGGACTGCTGCAATGTTACAGTTCTTTGCTTTCTCTGTACCCGATATAGGAGATAATAATCAGAAGTTCTGTAAAAATCCCTGGGATCTTTCCCTTTTATAGTTACTTTTATAATTAAATAAACAAATACCTTGGAACCTGGAAGAAGTGAGATGTGGGGCAGGAAGAAACAAGTGCCCTGTGCAACCTTTCTGGCCAACAAGACTTTTATTGCCACAAACCAGGGGCTCCTATCCTGTGAAGCCCAGAGGAGGCTATGGAACTCTAGGTGACATCTTCAACCTGAAGGGAACCTGGGAGTCACTAGGTGATGGAACTTGCTATACCCAGACCACAGCAGAAAAATCAACACAGAAAGAGTCTGGATTTTTTGACTTATTCACAATCTGATCTAAGCTAGAGGACTCTCTAGTAATTATAAAAATATTGTAAAAACATTCCAGACCTTCTCCGTTAGACTTTCCCAGATTTCCTCTTCTACCATCTTTAATCCTTTGTCAGCAGCAGATACCCAAAAACACTTTCTCCTTGGGACCTGCGGAGGTCACACTGGTCTGGAACTGAGTGAGGTGATTTTCATTATGCTTTCTGTTATCCATGTGATCTCTCCAGTCTCACCTGCGGCCATGCAATAGCCCGCTTCCAGGTGCCTCCTCCACTTCCAACCTTTTGGGGACCTCAGCACTTGGTGGAGACAGGATTTTCCTAACCCCTTTCTACAGCCTCCCTCAGACTTTTTTCTCCTGGCCCATCTCTCCATTTCACTCTCTGTCAGGGAACTCACACCCACCAGACTTTCCTACTCAGTGAATTCTTTACAGCTGGACTAGCCCCATGGATGAAAGCTGTGGAACTCCACAATGAATTTTATAATTTCATCATCAAATATATTTCTATACACTCATAAACTGCCACAAATGGAAAATCCATGACAGAATTAGAACATGAAAGCCAATTATATCCTTCTTTTATAACTCAAGTTAATTACCTGTATGAGACCCTTCCTCATTCTCTAATATCCACCCTTTCTTTTTGTCATTTCTACATGTTATACTGTATTGCATGCTCATTGGTCTCCTCTCATTTTGTCCATTTGGTATTCCAGGCTCAATTCCTTGCTATACAAGTCCAATCTAACCATTAAAATAGTGACACTTTGATTTCAAAAGGCTAGGGAAAGGTTTATCCTCTATCCAGTGATTTCTAAGCCAGGATAACACTGAAAGCCCAAGCAAACTTCTCCTCATTCTCAGGAAGCACAGAAACAATTTAAAAGAAATGTCTAAATCATCTGGTCTACTAAGGCATCAAAATTTTCCACAAATTGTACCAGACATTTTTTTTTATTGTGGAGAAACAGGGATTTTGTAAATATGTCAAACCACATAAGACAGCAGATAGAGCACAGCATCAAGACATAATTTGTGCTTGTCGTCCTGTGAGGCAAGAGTTACTTGGAATATCCCCAGTGAGTGAAACAAAACACAAACACTATGCATTGCACTGCCATGATGGACAGGAAGATGCCTTGGCAAGAGTTACTGTGGTTCCTGATACACCTGCATATCTGTTTTTTTTTTTTTTTCCTTTCTCATTACAAAGCAATACAGGCAAAAGTCAAGAGAGCTCTTGTCAAAGGCTTACATTGAGAAATAGAATGTGCATGGACTGGACAAATTATAGCATGCAAACTGCTGAAGTTGTCATTATATTGACCATGGAGATTCAAGTGGCAAAACTAAGTTAGGAAGATAAGAGCATAAGGACATTCTGTGATCAACATGGAAATCATATGTACTTATTTGCTCTTTCTTCTTGGTAGAGATTCCTGAAGTAATGATTCAACTGCATAGAGTTTAACAGACAATGACACTGAATGAAATTCCTGATTACCTTTATTTCTAGATATAGCTTCAGCCTAATTTTAACAACCTTAATCAAAGAATAAAGGGATTGTATTCTGAGGATTCCTTTTTTTTTTTTTTTTTTTAAAGACTGAGAGCAGGGCATGGTGCATATACCTGTAATCTGAGCTTTAAAATTGTGGAAGCAGTAGAATTATGAGTTCCTGATCAGTCTGAGGTACACAGAATATGGAGAGATCTTGTCTCAAAAAAATATTGTAGTGGTTTATGTGATTATCTGCTCATGTATTCATGTGTTTGTGTCCATTCATTCATCTTTCCACTCAATTCTATCAGTTATGTATTTATTATCATTCTATAATACCAGCAGATACCTAGTGAAACAATGTTAGGATACTCTATAAAAAAATTCAATCTAATTAAAATAACCTATTCATAAATTTATGCATACTCTTTTAGGGCTACTCCTGGACTCACCCTCTGCCTTTCCATTTTGCCAAGACCTTAGGAGTCTGGCTGAAAGTATTAAGGGGTTACAACCAAGGAGGAGCCAATGTTGGGGTCAAGCTGTTAGGAGAGCAGCCAAGTGTGTCCTGAACATCAAATGGATTTCTATAACTGATACTTGCCAGTTATCAGTTTCATTAATCCCATTCTAGACAATGAAAATGACCATGATTCAGTCCTTTGCTTCACTTGCCTTACAATTCACTTTCTTGATCATTATCCTGCACGTCATCATAATTCTGTTGAGTCCACAGATTTACAAAGGCAGGAAGCGCCTACTGATTTAACTTTTTCTTTTTCCATTTTAATGTGTGCATATGTATGTTATACATGTATGGGTGATGGTACAAAGTTGAGGCTGGAATCATTCTCAACCATACCTCCATCTTATTCACTGGAACAGCTCCCAGACACCTCCATACTCCCAGCCACCTCCATAGTTTTGCTAGTCTGCTTGCTCTGGGATCCTGTCTCTATCTTCCAAGTCGGTCATGTCCAGAAAACATCTTTATGCTGCACATCTCCCTATCCTATTTATTGCAGTCTTTCAAGACTAACTTTCATGGTAATGTTCCCTGGGTCTTGGAGGGGTAACAAGCATATCACCTTACTATCACTTATATTCTGTTTGTCACGTTATGGTTTTCTGCATTAACCACTGTCTGCTTTGATAAGCTTCTCTGATGATGGGTGAGCATGGCAGTAATCTATGGGCACCAACATGAACATTTAGAAGGCAAAATGACATCATGACCAATTAACAAAACAGTAGTAATATTTCCTAGGATATAGCTTAAGACAAAGCTTACAGAGCCAGAGAGGAGCTCTTTTCTGTGGAGCGACATGAAATCAGATCAGAAAGAAACTGATTACTTTCTAAGAGTTATATCACTGTTGCACTTTAGTGTGCGCTTCCCTGGATGGCCATTATTACTCACACAGCTCATGGTTAGGTAAAACTGTTAAGAACTTTTCTCCTTTCAGTAGCTTGCATAGCATATACTAGTACCATATAGTCTAGTCAGTAGAGAAGAAACATCCAGCTCTGTTCTTGCTGAATTTTTCTGCCTTGTGACTAAAGTATGTAGTGTCTTCAGAAATGGGTCTTACTATCAAGTTCTTAAGGGCATCTGGGAGCCTATATTGTTGAGCAGCATCTGGGTCCTCCCTGGCCAACAACACATAAGGAATGATCCCACATCCAGCACTGAAATTTTTGTTTACTAACTTATGACTTCTAAGAAAAGCATTATCTTCTATTCGCATCACAAATGTTCAAACACATTTTTAGATTGTATTTTAACAAGCTTATAATATACTAGGTTTCCTCATGGCTTTTCCATATATGTTTAGTTTGGGTTAACTCTCTTTCCTTCCTTCCTTCCTTCCCTTTTCCCGAGCCCCCTCCTCAAATCTCCACTTAGATCCCTTTCTAACCCCCAGTTTTCTACTTCTTTAATTTTATGTTAGATGCTTTATGTTATTCCACATTCCTCCCTCTAATGGTTTTATTTTATTTTTTCCATCTTTCTGGACTTAACAAGCATTCCATAGTAATCACACAACTCTAAGAAATTATACCTAGGATCTGCTTATAAAGGAGTACATGTGGTGTTTGCATTTCTGAGCCTGGGTGACCTCACTTTCTATATAACCAGATTCGTTCATTTCCTGTAAATTTATCTCTTCCTCACTTCTGAATAAACCTCCATTGTGCAAATGTACCACATTTTCATTATCTATTCACCAGCTGAACATGAAGGCTGATTCCATTTCCTCACTGTTGTAAACAGAAGTTCAAATATCTCAAGCATGCTATAGTTGAATCATATGAAAGTTCTGCTTTTACTTATTTTTATTTTTGAGAAACTTACAGACTGATTTCCACAGTGGTTGCACCATTTTACAGCCCGATTTTAATGAATATGGGACTCATTTCACCCTAAGAATTTATTCTTATTTGTCTACTGGATAGCAGGCATTTCACCTGAAGTCAGATGAAACTTCAAGGCAATTTTAATTTGCATTTCTCTGATTGCTAAGGATAGTAAGTATCTTTTAAAAATATTTAATAGAAGCTGTCCTAGGTAGTACTGTCAATTTCGTGCAGCCTAGAAACATATGGAAAAGGAGTCTCAGTTTTCTTTATCAGGTTGCTCTGTAAGAATGCCTGTAAAGAATTGTGTTATTTGACATAGGATGTTCCAGCCTACTGTGGATGGCATAATTTTCATTCAATTCCAGGAATTTTAAATTTCCTCCTACATTTCTTTATTGACCTTTTAAAAATTTTCAATTGTGTGTTGTTTAATTTCCAGGAGCTTGCTATTTCCCATAATTTCTCTTGCTATTACTTTGTCATCTTATTTCATTGCCATCAGATAGAATACAAGGAATTATTCCTATTTTTAGGGAATATGTGTCCCAGTGTGTTCTATTTTAGAGAAAGTTCAATGGGTTGCAAAGAAGAATGTGGACTATTCAGTGCATATTTGTTAGATCCATTTGATCTCTAGACTTATTTAATTCTTGTTTCTCTGTTTATTTTTTGTCCAGTCGATTTATTGTGAGAATGAGCATTGAAGTCCCTATTATT
This sequence comes from Sigmodon hispidus, assembly GCA_004025045.1. NCBI lineage: Eukaryota > Metazoa > Chordata > Mammalia > Rodentia > Cricetidae > Sigmodon > Sigmodon hispidus. The sequence continues at coordinate 54,102 of PVIH01002821.1, forward strand.
GTGTTGTGATTAACTGGTGATTTAATGTGTAATAGTATTTATTTTATGAAATGGTGTGAGCCTGTGTTCAGTACATCTATATTTAAAGTTGTAAGTTTATCTTGATAAATTGTTCCTTTGGTTGATATAAAGTGATCCTCTTTGTCTGTTCTGATTATATTTGGCTTGAAGTCCACTTTATTACACATTAGAATGGTGATTTCTGCTTCTAGTCCCATCTATTTCAATTTTTTTCAGGTTTCCAGTCTAAGATCTTTTCTATCTTTGATGATGAGGCATGTTCTTCGAGGTATCAAGAGGAAGGATCCTATTTACTGATCTAATCTACTATTGTATTTTTAAAGAGGCAAATTGAGACTACTGATACTCAGAGTTATTATTAAATAGCCTTTATTGATTCCTATTGTTTTTGTTGTTTTGTGTGTTTTCACAGTTCTCTTCTATTTAATAAAGATTGTAGCCTTGTCTATGTTTTCCTGGTGATATCTTAATATGTTTATCTTTCTCTTTTGTTTAAAACATCCCCTTCCATATCCTTTGTGGAGCTAGCTTGGTGGTCATACATTTATTCTGTCTGATTTTTTCTATGGAAAGTTTTTCTTTATTTTCAATTATGATATTATTGTTGAGTGTATTAGGCTGGGTTAGCAATTGAGTTTTTCAGAACTTGAAATATATCTTTCTGCAACCTTCTGAAGTTTAAAGATTCCATTAAGATGTCAGATATTATTTTGATGTGTTTGCTTCTTAAAGGAGATTAGGCTCTTTTTATTTTAATATATACTTTCTTTTTTCTACATATTTTGATATTTTCTCTGTGATGTGATATATGGGGTTCTTTTTCTCATTTTTTTGTGTTTTATGAGCCACTTGTATCTGGACAGACACCTCTTTTCTTAAGTTTAAAGTATTTTCTCCTGTGAATTTAATAAAATTATTTTTTATTTAATTGGCATAAAGTTTTTCTCATTTTTGTGCCTATAATTTATAAATTTTGCCTTTTCACGATGTTCCAAAGATTCCAAGTGTTTCATTCCTAAGCTTTTAAAAATGTGTCATTGACCTTCACCGAGTGATCCAACTCATCAACCTTATCTTGAAGTTCTATCATCTGCATGATTTATCTTCTTGGTATTGCTTTCCGTCTCACTTTTGATTTGTCTGTCTGCATTTTTCATTTCCACCAACATGTCAGTTTTATTTTTCTTCAGCTTTTCATTCCATGTATTGAATTTTATTTTCATATCTTGATTTGACTTCTTCATTTCATGCAACTATGTGTGTTCTTCAGGAAAATATTCATGTTCTCTTTGAGTTGTTTGAAGATGCTTATAATTTTGTTCTTTTAGGTCTTTGTTTTTTATCTGTTTTGATTCACTGTCCCATTGTTTTTATTATTATTATGAATAAAGTCATATTTTTTTATCCATGAATCCCCTTGTTCAGACTCCTTTCCTCCTCCTGCCCTTCCCAGTGACTCTCTCTTCTCCTCATCACTTTATCTCCTCCCCAGCAAGGGCAGGAGGTTCCAAGGTTCCAAGGTAGCTTAGTTCAGCATTCACTCCACACAGATCTGCTTTCCTCACCCCAACATCAAGACTGGGCCAGGTATTCCTCTGGAGGGAATGGGATTATAATTTTTATTTTGAATTGTGTATCTGGAATTTTGTCTAGGTCATTTTCATCAGGGGCCATTTCCACTGGACTAGTAATTTTTTGAATTTTCTTCTTGACTTTCGTGTTTTTATACTGGTAACTGGTCATCTGGGGTCATATCACTGTTTAAGGTGCTGTCACTTTTTATTCAGGTCATCTTTATACTTTTAGTGGAGGTATTTTCAGTGTTTAGGAAAATCCAAGTTGTCATATAGATGATGTGACATATTTCTTCTTTAATCTGCTCTTCAGGCCACCAAGGATTAACTCTAGACCTTTACTGACAGTTGAGCACTGTCTGCTCTGCAGTAATTTCCAGCAGTAACTGCATAGTGAACATAGTACCAATTGATCACTAGGCAGTTGTTCCTTAAGTATCAATTGTTAGGTGTAGAAAAGAGACACAAGGAGACGTGTGCATATAAGTAGTAATTGTTGTGGGCATGAGTGGAAAAAATAAAGAAAAAGAAGAAAAGAATCCTGGTGGGATTAAGTTGCCAGAAGCATTGGAAATTTTTTTTTGGGGGGGCGGGGTTGGGCACACACAGAAGGCAGAGTGGGAGAACTAAGGAACAAGGGTGATGGGGGTGAAGATGGGTGTTTTGACTAAAGGTAGACTGTAAAGAGTGGCAAAGATATGCACTTAAATAACAAAACAGACTCATCTCTTGGGTGTGTAAGTCACAGAGACTCTGTAACCAGGGTCCTGCATAGTCTATGAGAGGTTACAGAGAGATAATAAGGTACAGAGAAAAAGAAGAAAAATAGATGGGACTGATGTGTGGCTTGCTACCTTGTCTATTCCATAAAGACAGAACAGATAACGAGGGAAACAAGAAGTAGGTGGAGAACGATGTGCGGTCCCAGTGGTAACCCGTACCTATGGGGAAGGCCATGGTGGGAAAGTAAGTCTCAAGTACTTGCAAACTCTAAACTCTACAAAGTGATTATGATTTGGGGCTGCAGTTTGGGTGCCTTCTGCCTCCAGTAGTGACCTAGAGCTGCGGCAGGAGTGTGGAGATAATCCCCAGTCTCAAAATTTTGCTCACTGTCTTGCCTATATACAAGGAGTTTCTGGTTACATAGTAAAAATGGAGAGAGAGAGAGAGAGAGAGAGAGAGAGAGAGAGAGAGAGAGAGAGAGAGAGAGAAAGAAGAAGAAGAAGAAGAAGAAGAGGAGGAGGTGCCATGATGTGCATCCCTAACCTAAAAACCTGAAATTTGAAATTCTCCAAAACTCATTTTTTTTTTTGAGCAGCCATATGACATCACTAGCAGAAAATTCCAGACTTAGCCTCAAAATGCAAGTACATCCAAGATACTTTATAAAATAATCTCCAGACTATCTATATTTAGACGTTTTTCATTCATCTTGTGATTTACTCACTAGAATTTTAAATTTATTCAATTTTGTTTATTTTTGGGGGGCAGATGTCTTGTACCCCAAGCACACATTGAACTAATTATGCAGATAAGGCTTAAATTTCTGATCCTCTTTCTGCCATTTCCCAAATGATGGATTACAGCATGTACCACCATGTTAGATAACTGTAGTAAGAAGTTTCTGGATCTTCTGAAAGCCTCAAAGAAATACATAGAAGCTTATATTAATTATATGCTGTTTGGCCTATACCTCAGGCATACTACTTGTTAGTTCTTCCTTTTAAACTAATCCCTGATTAGCAACTTGGCTTAGTACCTTTTCTCAGAACATTTTCATCTTCTCGCCTTTACATCTGCCTGACATTTCTGCTCTGGTCTTCCTCTTCCCAGAGTTTTCTTAGCCGGGTAGCCTCACTCATACTCCCTGTCTGCCTTCTGGCCAATCAGTGTCTTATTAAACCAGTAGGTGGGGCAAATATTTACAAAATGCAAGAGCACAATTTCACAACAGCTAACCATTAAAGTTTTTTTAAAAGATTATGTAATGCCCTTTCAACAGTTGACAAAAATTTGTTTTGCTATTCATCAGATGGGCAAAAATTTTCAGAAATATACAAAATTCCATTTGCCATTGGCATTTTACATAAAATTATTTACTTTAACAGGTAAATGTTAACTTTATCATTAATTTAAAATAATGTGTGATAAATCTGTATTTAAATTTTGTTTTAATTTTTAGTAAGGATATACACATGCAAACACACATACATGCATTATTTATTTACCTATCAAATCAATGCAGACAAAGGCCCTTTCTAGTCTTTAATAATCTTAGAGAGTGATGAGAAAATCATACTCACAAAAGTCATGTGAATTGCTTGTCCCTGTGAGACATCCATAGACCTAAGTGTGAATCCTGACACATTCCTTAGCATGAAGGACTTTGCAAGCTACTCTTCAGTGTCTTCATCTTTGGATGTGGCTAATGTTTATGTCAAGGCTAATTTTGTGAGTTGGATAATGCAAAAAAAGCAAGATATCAGGCATCAGTAAAATCGGTGGGTAGAGTTACGTGGCTACTGCCTGAGCAACTTTCTTCAGCTCTAGTAACTTCAGGGAAGAGGTCAGGGGTTGTTTCAGTCCCAGCTTGGTAAAAAGAGGCTGTTTTTGTGTCCTACAGGGACTTGACTTTTGTAGGTACCTTTTCTTTGCCTCTTTATTTATGCTCTCTTGAAGTTCCATGATAATCATAATGCCTCCCTCTTGGTCTATGCTGAGATGCCAGATGGAAAGAAATGGACCATTTCCTTCACAAAGGGAGCTGTCCTCAAGATAGGCACAATAAACATCAGCACAGCCAAGACCTGTCAGTCCTTAGGAAAAAAAAAGTAGAGCATAAAGCACTTGGATAATATTTCCAGTATCAGAGTGGAGAGTCAGAACACTCCTGTATAACTTCATTTGTTGCTAGCCAGATCGAGTACTACTAAACTTGTGAGAAGTCTATAGATGTCAAATATTTGGATGGAGTGAATGGATATACATAGTGTTATATCTTGTGATGGCACTTAAATACAAATTTCATTTGTTACCTTTATAGCTTATGCAGAGAATGGAAAGATAATCTCACATGATGTTTTAAGCATACTTGTGCTTTGACCACATTTAACATGAAGTCAGGTGTAGAAGTTTCTGCCCATGCCACCTATTTTGGATTTCAGAGCATTTTCAGTGTTGTTCTTCAGTTTAGAGATGCTCAATGTATATTATGCTTTTCTTGGGAAGGTGTCTGGGATTGTCTTAATCAGGTAGAACATTACTTTGAGACAGCATAAGCAAGGTAGGCATCTCTGAGTGAGCACATTACCAACTTGGGGCTTTAGTATGTGATTCCCAATTTCTCTAGGTATTCACATATATTACTACAGCCTTCAAGAGACATCTTGGAGATAAATGCTCAACTGTGCTCTAGAAACAAGCAAGCTTGTGAGCACAATATCAAACAAAGAACACAAAGCACAGTTGCTCTGGACTTGAGAGCAGTTAGTATCCATGTCCAGCCCAACATCATTTAGTGGAATGTGCTCACCAAACTCATGAAATTCTAGCCCCTTCCACTGACTATTTATAGAGAATTCCTCTTGGGATTTGAGTTAGTTCTTGGATTCAGAAGCAGGGGTGAATCAGAATTAACATCAGCTCACACCTAGTCTTCCTACCACAGTCTGCCCATGGTGCCTTGACATCTTCAAATACCTGGAGGTATTTCTTCCTCTTATTTGACCCAATGACCTCAAAGAGGAAATGATCTCTAGTAGCTATGCATGCCTACTGGTCTCATGTTTTCTTCAGCTCCAGTTCAGACACATGGCAATAAGAGATTCAAGAGGAAGTTTTATTTGTAAGTCTCCAACTGCCTCTATGGTAACTCAAATTTAAGAATTGTTTATCATGATCATGGGGTATGCTCATGCCATGACAGCAATTTAAAGAATTTTAACAGCACACTTCCTAGAGCCTTCTGGGTGGAGCTTTACTTAAGTTTTTTTCATAGAAGATTCCAGATGTATGCATAGCTGGTAACTAGGATAAAGAAGAAATTCATGGTGTAGGTGACACAGTGAACTGGAAACTGCAATGAGGGAAATCTGGGGATCAGGATGTGAACTAGATACTTTCTTTATAGAGGTGGTATTCAGACAGATTACCCCGAGGGCATGTGAAGAGAGTTATAAGTAGACACAAGAATCTGAGGATTGGCAGTCAGACATACTTAGGGCATTTTAGCTCAAGTAAAAAGGATGTTTTTCTGCTTCTGCTGTTTTCTTTAGAATCTGTAATCACTCCCTTGGAGATCTGACTTGTGTGTTCTTTGCTATAGGAGTTGGTCCTCTCTTTCTCCAGCAGTAACGACATGTGTGTGAAGACTCATAATCTATTTATACATATTTATTGAGAGACAAAGGTTTAAATATAGGTCTAGTTATTCTAAGTGCTAGTTTCACAATATCTGTATTTGTATATTTTGGATCTTTAGGTTCAACTAACCTTAGATTAAAAGTAATTGGGGAAAATTGGTGTGTGTGTGTACAAATTCTAAACCTGTACAGTTTTTGCCTTGCAATTATTCACTATATGATCAATAAAACAGTTTCTTATAAACCATTCACATTATATTAAGCATTATAGGTAGACTAAAGATGATTTAAAGTTCAGGTTACATACAAATATTACTGTGTTTATGCAAGGGATTTGAACATCCCAGGATTTTGGAACTTGTGAGTGTTCTAAAAACGACCCCCAGTAATGCCAAAGGACAATTGTATTTGCATGTTGGAAGCACTGGGGCAGTAACAAGCTGGGTTTCTGGGTGTTCATTTTGTGGCCTATCTTAGAAGCTTAGCATTTTATACACACACAGCTTGTTTGTACTGGGTTTTAGTGTCCACTGTGACATTTCCCCATGTCACCTCTATTGGTAAATCAACTCTGACCACCAGATCTTCCTCTCAGGATCCTTCTGTCTGGATCCTGTGGTCAATCTTTTGAGCTCTGCCCTCACCCATGGCTTCATAGGCAAAAATCATCCAAGTCAGAGAACCAGAGGAACAGCCTCCTTGCAGACGCCTCTGATCATGTATTTGGGTTTCTGTTTGTGCCTCATTCTAAGTTCTTAAGTTCTCTAATGGATTTCTCCACATTTTGTGGGTGGAGGTAAAACAGGAACTTAAATTCTAAGTGACAGAAATAGTAAGAATGGTTTAATAAAATCAGGTAAAAAGAAAAGATTATAGACTTTACTGTTCATACAGTGAACATGTAACCTATGTGCTGTCTTTGCAGAGACACAACCCCTGTACATTACAGGCTTGATCCTAAAGTAGTGGCTATAAATGATCCTGTGCTTCAGGATGACTGATAATCTTTGTACTTTTTCTTTTCTTTTCTTTTGTCTTGTTTCATGACAAACATTTATTTGCATGTGTAACATAATGGGCATGGATACAATTAGGCTCCAAGAGTGTGAAGATGTGTCTACTGTATTCTGGATAGGAAAAAAAATTCTATCACTTTGAAACCATCTGCTAGAAAGTCAACACCAGAGACAGACTTTAATCCACTAGGAATAAACCTCTTCCCCTGAGGTTAACTTTGAGAATAACACAGTAGCTTCCTACTTCTAGCCAGTCTCTGTGGAAGATATTCATAGGAAGGAATATGGTGCTCTGTGACAATACTACCATAACTCACAACAACATTTTCAATTTGAAATATTGCATCCAAGTAAGTATAGGGGATTTTGTAAAAAACTATAATTTTAATAAGGCCCCAACATAGCAAAATAGCAGTTTTTCACAGGACAATATTTGAAATTTGCTGTGAGATGGTCTTTCTGTACCCTATAAATATGTGTTGCTTTCATTGGTTAATAAAGAGCTGTTTTGGACTCTGGCAAAACAGGATATAAGCTAGGAAAAAAATCCAGCAGGAGGAAGCTGGATCATTAGGAGCAGATCTTTGAAGAGGATATTGAGAGACTGGCCCCAACACCATCATCCCTTTGCTTCCCAGTCACTATGAAGTAAACATAATGTTCTACAATATGCTCTTATCATGATACATGACAGGCCCATAAGGCAAAGGAATAAATTCACTATAAATATGAACTACAGATGCCATGAGCCAATATTAGCTGGTATTGTTTATTTTCTCAGAAATTTTCTCACAGAAACAGAAAATGAAAGATAATTCAAGGTAGATACTCTGACTCTAGGATACTGTGATTTAGATGAACATTTTCTTTGGAATCTACATTCTGGACTGTTTTTAATCTTTCTTGTTGCTGCAAACATCTGGTGCTCTCTCCCTTTAGCTAGACTACATTCTCAAATGAATCTCCAATTGCCCTGAAATTTCCTTCACATTGATTTTTTTATCTTTTGCAAAGAACTTTTCTTTTTCTTTTTTCCAACAGATTATTTTCTGGGCATCTGTCCAGCTCAATGATACACACAGGAGTTTGAAGTCCAGCTTTGCCACAAATTGCACACACACACACACACACACACACACACACACACACACACACACACACACACAGAACCCTGAAAGGTAAAGATCAGCATTGTATGCTGACCAGTAGAAGATGCTGGAAGGGCAGGCTATGTATTTTTTTTCTTTTTCTTTTTCCGGGCATTCTATTTCCCTTCATTCTATGCCTACAGAATATCAATATTCTTGCTCCTGATTCTGAGGAAATCCTGTGGGACTCGTTACCCAGGTGATTCAAGCTCCCATCACTTTTTCTCAGTGGCTCCCATGGGGAGAGGATTGTGCCATGATCATTTGAGGTGCTTTCTCAAATTATCCCTAACCCTTCCGTCACTATTCCCAAATCACTTTGCAAAGCTCCATTGGTGATCTGACACCCCTCAGAGGCAGAGATATTTAACACAATTAATTTGATTTTAAAAATCTCATAACTTTAGTATTCATTATCTCAACCAATAATTATGTCACTCTCCACAGAAATAAAATATCACCAATAGAGTGACCATTCATAAAATTATCTTTGTAAGTCATGCTCCATCTGATTAACACTAGGATATATTTTAGTGGTATATCTCCATTTGCCTTGCTAAGTTTTGAATGAAAATTCAGTACAAAGTGATTTTTGAAATGAGGGTGAGCATTGAGGAAAGTAAGACCATAATCAGATTATATAATATATAAAACAATTTATTTTCAATAGTAGAAAAATGGACAAAAACAAGGAAAAGTCCTTGCAGACAATCTGATGTTAAGGAATACCAAACCAGAAATAAGAAAAATGGATTGTGGCATGTGAAGGAGAGGGAACCGAAGTGGAGCAGAGTAGACAGCATGATAGATGCTCTGAGAGGATATGGGAAGGCTGCTGAGCCAGAGAGGATTATGGGAAATCTAGTGTGTGTTTAATACTTTCTATGATCCTACTGAAAACATCAGATGTTACATCATGTTATGTGATGTGTTGGTTAAATTACACCATCCTCCATTAAAAACATGCAATTCATTGTTCTGTAAGTCAGTACACAACCAAAATCTAAACCATGTATTATGAAATATAATAAAACAAATTTATTTTACAGGTGTTTGGTTGTATTTTTAAGATAAAGGTAATAAGTGTTTTAGATGAATAAGAACTATTTTAATTGGTTCCCTTCTGGCAACAACTTTTCTTAAATAGTAAGAGTGTTCTATAGTCAGCCACTAAAGTTTCTAAATAGTATAGGAGATGGCAAACACATTCCAGACACAAACTACTTTTTCATTCTTACATCCATGGAATGCAGTCAGTATCCAAAGGAGACTGAATGAAAGGAGCTAGTTAAAATTATAGTGAATGCAAACATTGGTTTGGATTTCCTTTGCTTGGGAGAACATTGAGAATGTAGTTCTCTAAGCTTGAGAAAAGCAGTCTATTTTTGTAATTTTGACTACCAAACTGAGAGGTTATTTTTGCCTACTCCATGCATCTATTTCTTACATTTGTTCTGTGTTCCCAAAGAAGCTTTCATGGATAGAGTTAGGGGATGTTTTTTAGTCTTCAAATTTTACTATCCTTACAATGGTAATGTTCTGAAGCCTTGCTGGTCACAAAATTACTTGGAAATTAACACAAGGAGGCACACAGGCACTACCTTCATGTGTTTGACAAAGAAAAGTTTCTAGGACTTAGAAAACAAGAAGCATCCATACTTTATAGGCAGCACTTTAATTCAGTTTAATCTCCTTAAAGAGAATGTTTGTTTATTGTTACCAACTCAGCTGGTATACTTGAGGTACTTAGCTGAAGCTGTTATTTTGTTTGCTTTTCTCTAACATTTACCCTCTTGCCAATTATAGCTTTTCTTCAATTGTGCCATGAAGAGCAAAGCAGGCCAAAATACTTCCAAAGATTTCATCTACTAAAGAACAAGGTATATCCCCAACTTTCTAAAGAAGTGTTTTAAATGAAAACATAATGGAGCAGATAGCATAGTTTTTCATATATTTATTATAGGTAGCTCAACTATGTTTTGCCGCAATTGATTCTCTTCTTGCTCTCTCCTCCCTCTCTCCCTCCCTCCTTCTTTCTGTCATTTCTTTAGAAGTATGTTTTCATCCACATATTCTGTCGTTATACTTCAGGAGGAACTGGACCATTTATCATTTAGCATCCTGAGATTATAGGATGCTTTGTACCTTTAGCCTGATTAAGATTTTTGTTCTATTTAAAGCCTGATGATGTGCCGCTCGTGGTCTTTATTGTGGGAGAATCACAATGTCTTGCTGTCTCACTTTTCAGATTATGAAATTTCCATCAGTTCACTTCAAATGTTCAGCTCACTCACTGATCCTTGCTGGATCATATTTCCATTGGCATCTCACAATGTTGTCTATACTTCTAAACACCTCAGACTTGTTATGTAAAAGGTTTTTTTCTTGATAGAATTTTCTTCAACCCCTGGGGCATTTGATAATTCTAAAATGCAGTTCTTTTTGGAAAGTTGAGACAAATTCTTAGCTCATATTTAACTTTCAAGTGAAAAGGTGGAAAAAGAAAAGTGAAAATCTTTTCATTTTCAAGTTGGACTTCTATCATTTGTCAAACAGTATTTCAGATTTATTTTTCAAAACAGTAAAATAAGCATATTTTCTATATTTAATGTTTCTGCCAGAAAAATGTAATATTATTATTATAACTAAAATTATCTGACTTTTGCCATGCTGTATTCGGTTTCTTTTAATAGGATCTCAGAACCTTCAAAAGCTCTCTATTCCCTAAGAGCCATGTTCCTACCTCTGAAGTATGGAGAGTTACTGCATAGCCTGGAGTAACTCTTCTTTCAAGGACCCTTCTGCTGGTGGTGAATGATATATAGAGACAACAGGCAGGCCTCTTACTGTGTCTCACTGCAGTTGCATTGCTGTATCTTCTATTTATTTTAGTTGACATAAATTAAAATACATAGTTTAAAAATCATTAGCTTATGTTGCTTTAAAATTGAATTATATATAATTAACTTTTTATTTACTTCATTGGTTTTTAACTTAGAATACTATTATGCTTTTTCAACACTCTATATTCTAGGATAATTTTAGAATGTTTGAAAATAATATCATATTGCAAATGTGATTGTTAGATTAAGATTCCTTTGTAAACAAACATTAAAGATTTTATCTTTCTTAAAAAAAGAAAATTCCTTTGTAGTCTGATTTTTGTTTAGGCCATGTGTCTCAGTAAGCCAGTTTACCACTACTTGAAAACATTTGAAATAAATTCTTTTTTGTAGTTATATTATTAACTTGGCATATAAATAGATTGATTCATATACTTATTTTTAGATAATAAAATATATTCAATATATTTTATTCAATTCATTTATTTCTAGGGTCAAGTACATATATATGTACTTATATATTTATGTACATATATATGTACTTATAAATATATATATAGTACATATATATAATATATATATTTAGAGCAGTGGTTCTCATCCTTCCTAATGCTGTGATCCTTTACTACAGTTTCTCATGTTTTGCTGACCCCCCAAATTTATATGTGAGTATATATGAGCCCAAATTATTTTTGTTGCTACTTTAAAGCTGTAATTTTGATACTGTTTATTTGCCAAAGGGTTGCAACCCACTGGTTGAAAACCACTGATTTAGAAAATTATTTTTCCATATTTTCCAATTTCATTAACTTTGTTTTATCCTTCTAGTGTTTCCTTTAGTGAAAATGGGCTTGTGTACATGTGTGTAGCTTTTTCTTATAAAAATGGTACATACTATAAATAATTTTCCTGGTGATTTGTACTTTTTTAAACAATAGAGTCTTGAAATTGCTCCAACTGGGACACAGATTTATTTTTGTTTAGGGTGAGATTATTCTTAATGGTGTGGCTAAATCATGTTTATTTAACTATGGATACTTAGAATGCTTTGAGGTTTTACTATTATATTGATTTAGCTAATAAACTTGTTTAAATATGGCTTCATGGTTAGGAAGCATGTCTCCAGAACAGATTCTCAGAAGTGGAATTGTCATAATAAAGATGGTGACTTTGTATCTCTTAGTCATGGTCCAGTACAGCTCTGTGAGGTTGTAAGTGCACCTCAGCAACATGTGATCTTTTGTTTACCCACAGCATCTGTGATAGTGTTGTAGATGTTCTCAGTCTTGTCATTTTTATAGAAGAGAAATCATGACTCACTTCAGTTTTGACTTAGTTTCTATTGTGATAAAGGGAAACTATCCTTTCATGGCTATGCCACTGAATAAGGCTGTCAGTTTGAGGTTTGCTTTTTTTCTCACTTTTATTGAAAATAGATGCTTTTCTCATATAATATATTCTGATAATTTCCCTTCTTTCTAGTCCTCCAAGCTGTTCATCCCTACCTTCCCTTTCAGATCAACTTCCTTTCTGTCTTTCATTATAAAAGAACAGGCTTCTAAGAGAAAATAGCAAAACATAAAATATAATAACATAAAACAAAACCCTCATGTTGAGGCTAGAAAAGGTAAACCAACAGAAGGTAAAGAACCCCAGAGAAGGCACAAGAATCAGAGATCTAATTGTTCACATGCTTCAGAGTCCCTTAAAATATTAAGCTAGAAGTTACATATTCAGGGAACCTGGTATAGACCCATGTAGCCCTTATGCTTTGGATTCAGACTATGTGAGTTTATATGAGCCTTGATTAGTTGGTTCTGAGGTCTCTGTTCTCGGGGTGTCCTCCATTCCCTCAGGCTCTTACATTCTTTCAGCTTCCTCTTCCATGGGGTTCCCTGAGCTCTCAGGGGAGGAATTTGATGGAGATGTCCCATTTAGGGCTGTGTGCCCCCAAGGTCAGCCTCTCTTTATCTCTCTCCATGATGTCTGCAGGAGAAAGCTTCTCTGGTAATGGTTGAAAGTCACTGTTCTATAAGTATAGTAGAACATCATTAGTAGTCATATTATCACTACTTATATTTATTTTTTTAAGACCAGTAGTATTTGGTTTTATAATCAATCTCTGGGCTATCTAGTCTTTGGTTTTTTTTAGTCACTCAAGATATGTCAGGTATGAGTTCAATCTCATGGAGTGGGTCTTAAGCCAAACCAGACACTGGTTGGTTACTCCCAAAAATTCTGTGCCACCATTGCCCTGCCATATTTTGAAGGCAGGACAGCATTGTAAATCAAAGGGTTTGTGGTTGGGTTGGGGGTTTGCATTTCTCTTTTGGCAGCTTTCAGAGTACCTTCCTGCATCAAAGACACTAGAATACAGGGGTGAAGTTTCAATGTAGACACTACTCAACCTCTCCATATTTGATGAGTTGTGTGAGTGCTGTTGTCAGCAATAGGTCTTTGCTGTTAGTTTGTAGGTTGCCTGCATTGTTTGGGATACCCATGGGATGCCTTTATAGCCAGCAGTTCAATTGAATGTAAGCAGTCTCAGTACTAGAAACTGTATTTGGTGACAAGAGATGACCAGTTGAGACTCTGTTTCTCCCATTATTAGGAGAATTCATTGCCTTTATATTGCCATCAAATATTTTAGAAAATTCCTACTGCACTCAATTTCCACAGCATCCATCAAATGCTCATCAATTCCAGCTGTCTCTCCCCCACATTCTCTCCCTCAATCCCATCTCTCTTTCCCTTCCTCATCTGATCCTTTCTTTCCAATACCCTCTGTCCCTAGTCGACCCATAAAATCTATTCTACTTCTTTTTCTCAGGGAGATCCATGTCATCCTGAGCTCCTTCCTCTATATCCACCTTCTCTGCGTCTATGGATTATTGCTTGGATTACATGTATCCCTTATAAATGGATACATACTGTATTGTCTTTCTGTGTCTGGATTACCTCAATCAGGTTGAATGTTTTCTAGTTCTAACCATTTGCCTGTAAATTTAATGTTATCATTTTTAAACACTGAGTAATGCTCCAGTATGTAAATGTACCACATCTTTCTTTATCCATTCTTCTTTTGAGGGATATTTAGCTTGTTTTCAGTTTCTGGCTATTATGAATAGATCTGCAATGAACCTGATTGAGCAAATATCCTTGTGGGTATAATCCCAAGAGTGATATAGCTAGATTTTTAGGAAGATCAATTCCCATCTTTCTGAGGAATCAACATGGTTATTTCCAGAGTGGTTGTACAAGTTTGAGCTCCCACCAGCAATGGAGGAGTGTTCCTCTTTCTCCACATGAGCTGTCATTTGTGTTATTGATCTTAGCCATTCTGACATGTGAAAATGGATTCTCAAAGTAGGTTTGATTTACATTTCCCTGGTGGCTGAGATGGTTGAACATTTCTTTGTTTCTCAGCCATGTGAGTTTCCTCTATTGAGAATTCTCTGTTTAGATCTGTGTCCCATTTTTAAACTGTAATATTTGGATCTTGGAGTTCTTTATATACTTTGAGTATTAGTCCTCTATAAGATATGAAGGTAGTAAAATCCACTTTGGGTATTTCTATATATTTTTAAGTTTGTCAGTCTAATGGGAGGAAAATAAAGAGAGAATGGATTCCAGGTTCTTTTTTTCCACCTACCAGTCTTTTGGGGAAGGAGTTCTCCTTCAGTTAACTTAATGCCCCAACATGGCCAAGCAATGTATAATGATCAATCTATTCCCAGGGCTACCACCATGGTTCAAGGGGAGTGGCCTGCTCCCTGTATTTCAGGATCAACAGCTAGTAACCAGCAGATAGAGTGTGAGGTAGTATTGTATTCAAGCATTTGTGTGAGAAGGTGATGCTGGCCCACATATAGGGTTACACCACCCTCAGCTTTAGTAGAGAGAGATTTTTTTCTCTCCAGTAGCTGAGTTTCATCAGTTTATAAAGACCAAGAATATTCCCTGAAGTTAATTTTACATGTATCTATAACATCAGTCTTTTTAATATATTAGAAAAGGTAATTCTCAGTTTGTAAAGACTTTTTAAAAAGAGAATCTATGTATATGAGTAAATCACACGTTTTAAATACTTGTCATTTTTTCTGGTATTAAACTTGTATTTATTAGGCTTTTTATTGCTAATCATGTGTTTAATTGAAATTGACAAATGATACCCTTATTTAAGACACTTATATTTTCATTGTAATTCACACAAACATCAAGAGAAGCCTAAGGCCAGTAAGTTAACTGGAGATGAACGCATGGCTTTTATTTTGACTTTTAAATGTAGCTTAGCTGGAAGCCTCCATCTGATCACAGATGAGTGGTTAAATTTATCTCTGGCCTTGAAGACAATCTTACTGCAAGCTTCAATAGTCACAGACAGGTTTCTACTTCTTATAGTTCTGTTTTAGCCCTTAGCATTGTTGTCCTACAACCAAAGGTCCCTTTAGGAGGGCCTGCACAAGTTGAGCATGGCAATTAGAATGTAGGAAGCATTCCTTATCAAGGATAAAAACCCAAGCCTTGAGTCAGAAGGAGAAAAGGAGATGGATGAGTTTTAACAGGCACTTAGAACCCGAGGACATGGTCATGTTTCCAAGAAACTGGAAACAGCAGTAACCAAGCAGAGGAGAATGTTGCCATGGATGTAAAAATACTCTTACCACTTCACTTTATTTCAGTAGACATTTAATAAGCACGGGGACTAGAAGAATCTGGTAAATGAGGGATCCTCAGTAAATACTCATTACATAAGTAAATGATTGTCAAACCTCAGAAGAGACTCTCTAGGAGGATGAAAATTGAGTGCCTACTTCATTTTTTTTTAACATGGATGATACATTCATATTTACTTTTTACTGAGTGTCAGTAAATTCATTTCATCTTCTCATGAAAATTCATATTAAAACACGCTCCTTCAGTACATTTTCTGGTTGATTCCTCGAGACAAATGTAATCCACTAGTCTCTATGACTACTTCATTGTATATTTTACTTTATTTTAAGTGGTCAGATTCATTGTAATTTGAACTCCCCTGCACCTCTCTCATGAGAAGTTCTGAGCATGTTACATACACTCTGGAGTGGCATACTGGCTACCAAGAAATTATTCTTATTACCATGGAGATTGTATGCTTTTTACACTGCACTAATGAAGTGTTAGACCGCATAGCTTCAACAAGAAAACTTTATTGCCTCATAGTTTTGGAAACTAGCAGTCAAAATTCAAGATTTTTGCAGAAGCACACATCTTCTGAAGGTGGTAGAGGATATTAATTCAGGCCTTTTCCTCCAGCTTCTTACTATATTGTAGCACTACTACAATTCTTCCATGGTATTCTCCATGCATGCATGCAGCTATGCCTAACATTTTACAAGAAATTTTATATTGGATTCAAATTCTTTCTGATGCTTGCATTTTAACTCATTTTATATGCTGAGACTCTACTTCCAAATAAACCCACCTTCTGAGGTCTTGGGGTTGGAACTTCAACACCACAGTTCAGTCACAACATAAATCTTAGTGGTAAGTTATCAGTGGAAACTAGTTAATTGTAATTACACACATGGGTACAATCTTAGGATATAAGAACATAATATAGTATTAATAGAACCCATTCTTACCTGACTTGCCAGGAAAGCTTCTTACTACAAAATTCTAATCTCTAATCTGGTAGAACATGGAATCTTTTGAGAACATGAAAGATCAAGAAGAAGGTAGGCCATGAGTTGGATTAATACCCAGGTGAAATAGGTAGTGTTCTCATGTCTTAGATTATATGAGCTCACAAAAATAAAAAGAGCCATACATGATTCAGGAAACAGATCCACATCAGACACCAAAGCTACTAGTCCACACCTTCAGAAATGAGAGAAAGAAATTTCTCATGCTTTTAAGTCTATCTATAACATTTAATTATAGTAGCCAGAAAGGAATATTGATAAAGAAAACTTGAGTGTGAAACTGCTCTATCAGTTTCATTTTTTAAAAACGTCTTTAGAGAGCATGCCTTTAAAAACAAACTATGGTCTTTGTAATCTGAGCAATTGAAAAGCTCAGACAGGACCACTGTGAGTTGGTAGACAGCCTGGGCTAAACAGTGTGTGTGTGTGTGTGTGTGTGTGTGTGTGTGTGTGTGTGTGTGTGTGTGGGTGGGCGCACACACGCGTGTAGTCATTGAAGGGAGATAAACAGATACTTTGAGGTAAGTGAGATCCAGGTTCAATGAATGTGTGACTCTGTTTCCAAAAATAAGTAGAAGAGTGACTGAGGATGCCCAAAGTTGACCTCTGGCCTCCACATGCATCCATACCCCTCTGCTCTCCTTAGATCTACTGTCTCAGAAGACATACCTCTAAGAAAAGAGAAGGAGAAAACCATATAATATTTGTGCTAATAAATTTAATTCCTTTCACCAAAATAAAAATTATTTTTAATAACTTGCAAGAAAAACTAATTCTATCAATTAAAAATGAAGAACATTAATTCTACTTAGCCTCCCATTGAGAAAAGTAGGCACCAATAGGTTTTATATTTATTTACATGTATTCTCAGCTTCTCTTTGTTACTACCTGCCATGATACATCAGAATTTCTAAAACTTTCTATTTAGGAGGCAGGATAAAAAAAATTGCATGCATAAAATACATTTTTTGTTGCTACTGCATTTATTCTACATCAATTTATTTTTTTGAGTATAAAGCAATGTCCCACTTCTTGGGTTTTCTGAATGGATTAAACATAATAGCATAATATACACAAGTTAGTGTTATGCATTTTTCAAGTGGTAAGACTATACACAGGCCATTTTTGTTATTGCTCTTTTAACAAATATGCCAAATGTACATATTAAAGGTAGAATGACTTTTCAGAACAATTAGAAACTATGAATTATGCCAGGTTAGCCTGTCCTAGTTAGTGTGCATGCACATACAGTATCTGTGAAGACACTGTGTGATGTGATAGTTACTTATAGTCTGACAAAATAGAGTATTATATCATAAGGTATCATTATACTATTCATATCAGTGCACAATTTAACACCTTTGAATTACTTATTTCTGGAATTTTCCATTTGCTGTAGGAGCATTGTCTGTACAGCCAATCCACCGTGCCAAAAAAGCAATATCAAAGAACATAGTCAGTGACTGGCTGACAAGGACGAGCCATAAAGTTCTTGGAGAATTGCGAAGGGGGTAGAGGGGATAGAAAGTAAAGAGAAGGAGCTCTGGAGATTTTCTTCTACTGGACATTCTGGAAAATGTTGAGAGATGGCTAGTTAATTGCTCTGTTTGACTGGGATTTATTTTTAGGTTTTTATCTCCATTTCTGACTCTCAAGTGTTTATTATACTAGAACAAATTAGGTAATCATTACATCTGGCAGAAAATATCCATTAAATACTTTTACACCATGGCTTACTACAGGTGACAAACTCTAGAAAAACAAAATAGACAAGAGAGGATTGCTGCATAGTCCAAGTCCCTTCTAAAAAGTTCAAATATAACATGCCTATCATATAGCAAATGCCTGTAGCTTCAGCAACTATTACCAGTATTTTCATATTACATAAAATGGCATATGATGTCACACAAATTTCATATCTAGGTCTTAATTTGGGATGTCTCAGTAGTTCTAGCTGGGATCTTTCTTACCTTTTCCCTCATTTCTCTTTGAAGTTCCTATGGAATCTGCCTTTGTGGTAGTCATCCTTGGCTGAGTGTATCTGCTCAGTATACTGTAGCCACTGGCCGGCTTGTCTTTGACAGCACAGCAGGACAATAGGGCACGGCTATCCTTTAGGCTGCTCTGTTCCAGCTCTCTTCCGGGTTAGACTTACCGAATCACTTTCACCCTTACTAGTTTGTGGGTCACCATCTTACTTTCTCATTCCCAAGTCTTCCATTGGTTTCAACAATATCCTTAGGTTTAGAATCTCTACTTTCTCTGTTCCAAATAAATTTAGATCTCCTGAGGCAGAAACACTACAATTCTCTTTTTCAGTTTTTTTTTTTTCTTCTCCCTTGGCAGAACCTCTACGTCACTGGTTGGCAGATAGGGGACAATAACATGCTTCTTTTGCTGTGGGCTCTTGTTCTATTGTAGGGGTTCTGGAATGCCAGATAACCCTAGGCTGCATCAGGGTTCATGGCATTTCTGCCTCTGTGTAAACTGGGGCAGGGGAGACCAGGGATGGTTTTCTCAGCCATCTGAGAGCTTCCAGGCTTCAAGTAGGAGATGGATCACCTTATCTCCCAGATTTGTGTTGTAGAAGCTTATTTCCATAGGTGTAGCCGGGAATCACTGACCATCTTCCCACATGAATCCCCCATTTCCAGGGAACTGTAGCTGTGGTAGTGATAGAACCCAGACTCAGGGTACTATCCTCGGGAAGGGGGGCCCCAAGAACCCAGACTCCAGTCCCAGTTGATGCAAAAAAGCAAGAGGACTTATTTTGTCTGCAGACAGTCTTCCTCCCTGCCTCGGGAGCAAGGGAGTAGCAAGGGAGGAGCCAGAATTAACAATCTTATATCTCTTTTAAAGGCTAAGACCATAAAATCACCATAACAACTAGGGCAACACATGATTGGTCACTTTAAAGGTCATACTATAATCGTAAGGTTGCTCACAATATTTATGGGGTTGCCTTAAGATCAGCTGGTTAGGGGGCTTTTACAACAGGATGTTGGTCACTGCTATTCTGGTTGGAACTTCTGGTATTTTAATCACAGGTTCGACTATTATGTCCTATCTGAGTTGATTATGGCTATCTGGGCTGGGTCACTCTGTTTCCTGAGACAGACTTTTAGACTTTAGTTCCTTGTTCTCATGGGGGGTGCTCTGCTGAATACCTAAACTAAATGCCTGGGTCAAGTCCTAGAACCCAGGGTCCTTCAGTAGGAGAAAAAGAGAACTTGGAATAACCACTCAGAATAAAGACTTCACTAGTCGCTGTGTGAAATGGGATACTTCCATACTATGTGAAATAGAAAGACTTCCAAATGTTTACTCATTTTATCAGACTAAGGAACTGTGTGAATGTGAGCTGCATGTCAAGGGTTCTTCTTAACTGACTTTATCTAATTCTGGTCACTTCCTCAACACACACACTTAAACACCACCCTCAGACAGTGTTTCCTCCCTCCAAATCTTCACAATGTAGACACAAGATTGTGCTTTGGAGGTAACAAAAATTACGTGAAATTTGTAAGTTGGGTATATTTGCTAATGTAGCAGATTTATCCACATTTACCACAGTGTGTGTGGGATGGAACTTACAGAGGCATCCGTCTTACTGCTCTTGGCTTTGACTGGTTTCTTGACAGCATGGACTTACTGTTATCATGATATATTCCTTGATTACCAACTTGTAAATATCTTCTAGATGTTTTTTCTAATATATCTGTTCCAGTCAGGATGTGTTTCCATGAGTCCTTATTTAATGACTCAGTGAAAATAAGCAAAAAGCACAGAGCCCCCATTTAAAATGGATATTTCTTGTCCTATCTTCCAACTGTTAGTTGTTCTTTTCTCTTTTGAGTATATAAATACATGTACAAGGGATGTAGCTCAGTTAGCAGACTGCTTACAAGGGGGCTTGGTGTTTATCCTCAGCACTACAAGAAGTCTACCTGGTGGTAATGCTGTCATGTAGAGGGTTGAGACAGAAGACCCAGAAGCTCAAGGTCATCCTTGGTTATGTCAGGAGTTTGGGGCAACCTATCTTTAAAAGCAAATGAAAAGAAAAAAGAAAAGAAAGAGAATCTCTCTCTCTCTTTCTCTCTCTCTCTCTCTCTCTCTCTCTCTCTCTCTCTCTCTCTCTCTCTCACTCTCTCTGCCTCCCTCCCCCTTCCTAGCAATTCAAATGTAAGCTACAAATGCTTTGTTTCTGGAACACTTTTCATCCTTCCCATACTTCAACACTGTAGTCATGATTTGTTAAGTTTAATATATATTAAATAAAGAAATATAAACAACACACATACTGCCCTACACATTTATCCCAGAATGCATTCACCTTTTCTTTTGGAAACTGATAAGGAATTTTCCTTGAATGTTTTGTTTCACATGAATTCAGCCTGGGGCTTGCTATCTGGAGCTTATATATCAGCTAGGGAAGTATGGTGCTGTTTTGCTTCTAATCCTGTCTGGAGGAATGAATTCTATTCTTCCCAAGGTTACATCTGTGTCTCCCAAACAATGTCACTAACGACTGACTTGTGAGCTCTAAATTCTCAGTTGATACCTTCCTGACTACTTACCCATTATAGCACAGTCTGGAATAAGAGACAGATTAATAGGTGTTGTCTCTGGGACCACACTTCCTGACTATAAACTCTGATTCTGCTTGCTTTTCTCCTCTAATTTTAGACAAGTTGCTTTTTATAAATATCATTAGTATCCCAAATTACCTCAAAATTTTCTCTTCTAATTCAAAGTTATGTAATAAGGAAAATAATAAAACTTAGTAGGTTTTGGGTTGATTAAATCAATATATTAATTATATTGTAATTAACAGAACTATGGAAATTTTCACTAGTTAACATTATCTTACTGAATTTCAAATTATATTTCTAATTTTCCTATAACAAAAAGTCAGCTAAACCAAAAAACCTTAAAAAAACTAGAAATTTTTGATTTATAAAAAATATCTTCAGGCCACAGTTAGGATAGACAGATCAAAGGCTGGGTGGATGCACTGGCTTTTCCAGTCTGTTTTTGTTTCCCTGGGACTGGGATTTATATTTCTGCACACCTAGTTTCTCCTCATGATTCTGCAAAGCTAGAATCATTTAGCAATTAATGAGTCCATATACCTAAAATCCCAATGTTAAAGAAAATGGATACTTTACAAAAAGAATGAAAGTCTCATCATTGGTGGAAACACATAAAACTGGAAGCCATTATGTCACATGAAACCAGCCAGACACAGAAAGTTGTGGATGCCATGTTCTTACTCATGTGGAATCTTAAAAAATCGATTTCAACAGAAATAGTAGAATAGTTTTCAGCAGAGCTTAAGACAGGAGATTGGAGGGGTATCAGAGGATGGAAGAAAATTCTTCAGGCCCTCTTACAAAGAAGGAACATGATCTAATGTACAAGACAGTGGGTGATTATTTTACAATAGCATATATTTTACAAGAAGTAAGAAATGTTCAAAATTCCAAGCACATGGAAGTTATATTTTCTCTCCAATTTAATTTTTCAGACTCTCATACATAGTGCTGTTCTACATCATTTCACCATCCTGTCATCTCCACTTCCTGTGGGCCCATCACTGTCTAACACACTCATAACCTCATTAGAATCAGAAGACCAGGGTGCCTGCCTATGTGACAGAAAAGCAGTAATCATGGAATCTGAACATCACAGTCACCTAAATAAATCAGCATAATGACAATACCAGGTGACATGCCAGTATAGATAGAGCAAATATCCCAAGGCCTCATCCCTAAATGAAGAGCTATAGGAAGCTAATGGTTTCCGAGAAGAGAGAGCCAGTCTTTCCAAAGACAAGCCCCTGATATGTTATCACATCCCATGTGGTCACCCCTAAATAGATGTGCACAGGAATGTACAAATGAAATGTACAAATATTTAATGATATGAAATGATCACTGTACTGATTTGATCATTACATATTGTAGGTCTTACTGTAGCTCATGAATATACATAATTCTCATACATTAATTTAAAAGAAATAAAGGATTAAGAAACGAGATGTTTGTTTAGGCTATAAGCTGATGAAACATGTTACTAGCTGGTTATCCAAACTATCCAAAATACCCACTGGCACAAAGCAATTTTTCACAAACCACTTCCCCCTTTTGGATGCCATGTGGATAGAATCAGTACCTAACTGAAATCTTCCAAAATTAAAGTTCTGACTTCCATCTGCCCTCTCTTTCTCCTTCCTTTAATAAAGCTGCTTCAGTGGACCTAGTGAATCATCCGACTATACTGTCCAGAACAAAGTGCCTCAGACACATCAGCCAAAGTATGTTCAACCTTCAGTAACTCAGCATCATTTTTATTCTGCTTTTCAAAAAGAAAAAAAGCCAAAACCTACCAGCTTGCATTTTATTTCTTCAGATACATTAATAACTGCTTTAAAATGTGGCTGTCTGAAAATAAACGCTACTACTTGTGTAATGGTGTCATGTTCAGAGTGCTCTTGTTTCAGGTCAGTGACTTCCTCCATTGGAAGGAAGGAATTCCATTAAAGCCGTCATTGGAATTCCCTTAAAGACAGGCCATAGTTTAAACTCTCCTACAACATCAACCCTCAGCATCACACAGATAGTCACTGCCTCCCTGGTGGTCCAGGATGAGGCAAGTGGACAATGGGGACTCCAGCAATGTCAGGGAGATTTGCAGAATAGCTCTCCCCCTATAGTAGCAACATTCAGAATTTACATACAATTTGCATACTATTTACATTTTTGAGGTACTTTACAATAGAAATAACTCCTAGCACAAAGAATAATGTCTATTTCTGACTCTGATTTGAACTTTCCCTTTGTTTTGGTGTCTAATCTTCTGAGCTTCCATTTGGAAAGGGGGATAGAAATCTGTGTTACTGTGTGCCAGGAAGAAAAATGCATGAAAAAAGCAGAGAGCTTCAGAGAAATGATCTGATAGGGATCTCCTTAGCTGGACCTCACTTTTCTGAAATCTTACTAAGAATTCACAAAACCAGCTATCGTTAAAAACAAAGATACCATATTAGTGATTCCAAGTTACTTCCATTTGCCTTGGCAAAAAATGTTGATTTCTAAGTTGAGAATATAAGGAAGATAATATGGAATTAATAATAAGAATGTAAAATATAAAAGCAAAGAT
This sequence comes from Sigmodon hispidus, assembly GCA_004025045.1. NCBI lineage: Eukaryota > Metazoa > Chordata > Mammalia > Rodentia > Cricetidae > Sigmodon > Sigmodon hispidus. The sequence continues at coordinate 77,910 of PVIH01002821.1, forward strand.
CTGAAATATACCATATTTGGAGTAATTTCAACTTTTTCATTTATCCTCTGAGGCACCTTTCCAGCTCTATGTATAATTTTTCTTAGATAGACATGGAATTGACTTAAAGGTGAATATTACTAATATTGGATTCACCAAAATAAAAATGAACAGAACATTAGTAAAGTGTAGTAGGCTTATTCTTTTGGGCCACCACCCAGCTCCCAAATCATGACACACAGACTTATAATTAGCTATGAATGCTGGGCCTTCTTTTATGTTTCTTTCTTGGTAACTCATAAATTAATCTCTCTCTTCATCTACATTTTGCCTTGGGGCTTTTTAACCTTTTTTTCATTCTGTGTATCTAACTTTCATGTTTCCTTCCTTCCTTCCTTCCTGTCTGTCTGTCTGTCTGTCTGTCTGTCTGTCTGTCTGTCTGTCTGTCTGGCAGATGCCTGGCTTCTGGCCCCCGGCATTTCCCTTGTTCTTTTCTCTTTCCCATTCCTTGTGCCTCCTTATTTTTCCTACTTATTCTCTCTGCCCACTAGCCCCACCCCCTCTACTGACTAGCTATTGGCCATTCAGCTTCTTATTAACCAATCAGGTACCTTAGACAGGCAAGGTAAAACAGCAACACATTTCACCTAACTAAACAAATGCAGCATAAACAAATGTAGCACACCTTTACATAGTTAAAATAATATTCCACAGCACAAACAAATGTAACACATCTTTGCCTAGTTAAGGTAATATTCCACAATGGTAAAAATGCTCTATGTCTTGAAGTAAACATCATTTTATTTGCTTAGAAGGTTGAGTTTAGAGATGACCTAGTCTGTTTCATCAAGTGTATGTATTTAGTTGAGTATCTCCTATTTGAATCAGTAGTAGGTACAGTGCTGAGGTTAACAAAGGCACATTGTCAGGTCAAGAGCATTCAGTAGGCAGAGAACAGGGCTTTCCTTTGGGTGACATAGTTTCAGTTCTCTGTTACTTTGAGCTTCAATCATGCTTAATTTCCCATAAAGAATTATTTAGTAATTATGTTAATAAAGTGAAACCATTAAAAATAATAAGTGAATGAAATGTTCATATATCTTCTAAGTTTATGTTGCTTTATGGGCTTATAGAGATATCACAGAACTAACATTTGATTTCCTGAAAAGATTTTTAATTCAATATTTAGAGCGAATATATATTTCTTGATGGTTTTGATTATTACAAGGCTGGTTTGTACTATCTGTCATTACAAATATTTTGCATTTTTTTCATTATCCCTTAGGTTCCCACTTAAGGAGGCCGGAGTAACAAGTGTCAAAATTGCTTTCAATCAGGGTTTTGATGACATCAGGCTTCTGATTCCGTTTGCCAAAATGCCACAATGGATTTAGTAGCAAGCATCGTTCCCTTCCATTTTAAAGCATGCTACCTTTGATTATCCTGCAAGGATTCTTGGACATGTTCAGAGAGAAGTGATGTTGCCAGAGTCCCTTAGGCTCTCAGCAAAGCAAAGGAACATTAAGGCAGCAGTGAGGAGACATAATTCCTCTACATACAGACACTTTTCATTTAAATTGATATTTGAATGGCAAAAGGACATGCAGATAATGCCAGCTGAGTCAGATTAGGCTTGCCATTAGAGCCTGAAGGTGCTTGACGAAGTAATGAGCATCCAGTGTTCATAATCCTTGAGCAAGTTGTAGATTTGGGAGCCCCGGAGAGGATGAGAAATTTGCTCCACTTTCTAGCTTGATGCTCAGTTTTAGGTCTCTCTCAGTAGAGAGACAGCAAGGAATTGAATGAACATGGAAAGTCTTTGTTTTGGGACTTCAGTGGCTCAGGAAATAATACACAGAATCGACAATTGGGATTGCATGAGATTAAGAATTATCTGTGTAGCAACTAAAACACCCAGGAGAGTGAGGAGAAATAGAAATCAAAGCTACACTGAAAGCCCCCCTCACTCCAGTCAGATGACAAACACAAGAAATCAAACAAGCAAGCAAGCTCTGGTGAGCATGAGGAGAGAAGGTGCACATTATTGGTACAGATGTTACTCTATGAAGCTACTACAGAATTCAGTGTGGTGAATACTCAAAGACTTAAATATCATACTGCCAGATGGCCCAGGTATATCCTTCCTTGGTATCTATTCCAAAGAATCCAAGTCAATATATAACAGACACTTGCATGCCTGTTTATAGCAGCAAAGATAATAGTCAAAGTATGAATCAGTGTAGGTGTCCATCAACAGATGGATGAAAATAGTGGTATACACACATATACACAGGAGTACTAGCCAGCCTTAAGAATGAACTTATATCATTTGTAGGAAAACAGATGGAAATGATGAGCATCATATTAAGAGAAATAACTGAGACTCAGAAACATAAATACATCATGAGGGTTTTTTCATGTGCAGAATTTAGAATTTAAAAGTACTTAAAAGTAGAAGAGGCACTGGGAAGAGGGTAATGGGGAGTGCATGAAATCGAAGTACCTGATATATGTGTATAGTGAGCCTCATTAGTTGGAACAATAAACATATGCTAATAAAATAAATAAACAAATTAAAAGAACTGAGCCATTAAATAAAAGACATTTGTCACACTTGATGGAAACTAACAAAGAATGTTTCTTTGAGGTATTTCCAAGTGATTTTGTGATGAACCTGGCCTTACCACTGTAAAACATTCTTTGGTAACAGAGGAGGGTGGAAGGTACAACACCTGACTCCATCTGAGGCACATTTGATAAACATGAAGCAAGACGCCTGATGAATATATTCTATTGCTCTATTACTTCAGAGAAGGTGAAAAGATCCTTGGCAGAGAGCTGGAATGTTGTCAATAGATATTCTCTCAGACTCCTGGGCTGTAAGCCCTCTTGAGGGCCTATAATATCACACCTTCGAAGGAATCTCTGCATGTCTGCTCAGTCAACAGCAAGGGCATCTATGGCAGGGTTATCTGGAATAGGAGACTAAACCATGGTGACCTTGAAAGAATAATTAGATAACTATCAGGATTTTTGTTTGATTTGGCTTTCCATGCTGAAAATACCATTTGCCCAATACAATTAGCTCAGCATTGTTGTAGTTGATATGACATGTCTAAATATCTGGGCTAGATATTTTTCAGGCTAGAAGGGACTTTGGAGACCCTGGTGGTAGCATGTCTTCCTTCACCACTGCAAAACCAGGCATCCTCCATGGTGAGGGCCACTCACTCAGCAGCTTAGTCCTGCTGAGACTTGCATCCATTGTCTGCAGTTCTGGTTATTGCCATGTTCTACTTTCTTTCTTTAAGTCAGTTTTATTGTGATGAGTAGAGACAAGATCTACATGGAGTTCTAAAAAAGAATAAATACAATGCCCTTCAACTTAAGAAACTGAACATTACCGCCCTTCCTCCCTACATCTCATCCCCAAGGCAGTTCCACTTCCTTGAATTTCATATTAATCATTTCCTTGTTTTGTCTGGAGCAAGTCACTTCTCTTGATTTTCAATATTTCTTTTACTATGAGAGCCAAATGCACAGATGTTCCCCGAAGCACAATGGATATTTTATAGCACTAATATAAGATAAGAATTCTCAAGCTGTAAAAACAGCCAATTAGGCTTCCAGAGCAATCTTGCACTTGATCTGCCCTATTTAGCCACCAAGTGTCTCCAACTCTGTGATGACACCACCGATTTTGACCATTAACGCTTGCTTTCTAGCTTGTCCACATTGCTTGATAATGTAAACTTGTAAAAATAATGAACTCCTCTGGGAAATTTGTTTTTTTCTTCTATACTTAGTGCACTATTTTGTACGCTACATTTTAACATAGTGTTGTTCCTAAAACAGAACACAGCAACAACTAAAATCCTTTGCACCATTAACACTGCTCAGAGAGACAAGCAGAAACATTTGTACTCCAGCACTGTAGGTTTTAATTTTTATTCCCCAATGATGATAAAAATCTGATTGGTACCATGGCAACATGTTGCCTCAAGCATTGAGAAGGTATTACTCCGTGTAATCTCACTCACAAATTCTCTTTATAAGTGTTAGGAGAGGTGTGATCTGCTCCTGGAACTCTCTAAATTAAAAAGGCTGCAGAAAATCTAATTAGTGTTTCCAGAAGTGCATTTCTGGGTCTGGCAATATCAGAATATTGCTTCACTTTCTTCCCCCCTGGGGCCACGAGGTGTAAGAACTACATGGAGATACTCCAGCCTCAGTGGAGATCCCAGAGGGACCTCAGGGCAGCAATCAGGGGCAAAGACACAACAATCTAAAATTTGGGTTTTATTTTTCTTGTCTTTGAGTACTTCCAGTTCTTAAGGAGTTTGTTTTTTATTTATTTTTTTTACTCTTCTTCCTCCTCTCTGTTTCCCTTCCTCTCTGCTTTGAGGATACATCAGTGACATACTCCTAACTCCATCCCTGGGTTACTTTGATAGAATAGCCTTGGCTCTGACATGGATACTTTTTTTTTCAGTAGCCTATGTCTGGGATCTAGATTGATACATCAGAGCCAAATATTCTTCAAGTGACCAGGAGGAAAGTGCTCATTACTTGTCATGTGTCAGGTGACTTGGGGCACTTGCCCCTCACTTTGCTGCAATATTTCTTCCCAGATGCCTGCCTGTGAGGCCGTGCTCTCCCACCGCTTCAAAGAGGAAACACACACAGGGGTGGAGGGAAGTGAAGGCTCACAACAAGGTCTTTTGACTGCAAACTTGCTTTTCATGACAGGTGTAGGAGGGAGAATGGAACCATCTCTCATTCTCCAGGATGCAGTGATGGTGCAGGACGAGTCCCCCGTCATTCTGTCTATCATGGTGTATGGTTCATGTTACAACATCAGTTCTGTGTACCAAGAATTCCAGCTGTGTGTGAGCTTCTGGGCAAGGACTTGGGGATGAGAAAGTAGACTTACTTGTTATCTGTGCTGAGGCTACTCACTCACCCCAGGACAAAGCCACACTTTAAGAAATTCCAGAGCATCTCAGAACTATAGAAATGATATTAACACACACAAGAAGTACATCAATTAGGTAGTGAGAAGCTAGTTTACATGTCTAATGATGTAGATAAATGTATATTCTGTTAAAAAGTATTAAGGCTATTTTGTGCTAAGAATTTAAGTTAGCAGATAAGCGGTATTCTCTGGAACATTTTTGAGGATTTGCAAACCCTGTGGGATAATTTGGGTTAAAAGGACAAGATCATAACAAATACAGTTGTTGGCCCTGGAGGGCACAGGTGATTCCGATGAACAAAGATCTGGGAAAGGACAGTTAATATTTAACTTGGTTAATCGAAAGGAATTTAAATTTTTCACATGTATTTAACAGAGAAATAAAATGTGAATTAAAAAAATTGTTTCTTATTAAATTTAAAAACATACTGAGGGCCTCTTCTACTTGTCCATCTAAAGGCAGAAAGAAAGAAAAAAAGACATAGGCTGAATGAACAGCTTCCAGACATCAAGATGTTGAGGTTCTTATTTAGTGGTTGGATGCTATTACTTGTTCTTCACTATACATTGTACAGAGGTGTGGAGCCCAGTCCCAATGGATACAACTTCAAAACACTCCTGTACCCAAGGCTCAGGGGACATCCAGAAGAAGGGGCAAAGACTCTAATTGCCAGAGGATTAGGGAGTGTGCTGTGAGATAATATCACATGAGATGTGATACCCACAAAGTCTCACTAACATGACTGTCTGCATGTGAACTGAACAAGGACGGCACCAATAGATGTGACAAACTGGACAGGGAAAATCCCAGGAGGCCTCAAACCTACACAAAGAACTGAGTAAGGCATGTGGAGAGCAGGAAAAGTGGCCTTCCCCAGTGAGGAACACATCAATTGGTTGTCCAATATCTAATGTTCAGCCCCAAAATCATACACACAGTCAACATTCTACGGACTGAAGAGGTCATATTTAGGATTATCTATGTATATGCATAAACATATATGAATGCAAAAACAATTAGTGAAAACAGAGGACATGTATTTGCAAGAGAACAAGAAAGGTATACAGGAGGGTCTGGAGAGAGAGAGGGAAAGAAAGAAATGGTGTAATTATGTTACAATCTCAAAAAATTCTAAAGTGAGTGATGTTAAAATAAACAATATAAAATTTCCATCTTAGTTATCATAGGTGCACAAGTCAACAGGAGTAAGTTTATCCACATTTTATGTAGCCATAACTACTACAACCTCTTTTCATTCTGCAAAACTGAGATCACCCACTGAGCCCTCCCCCAAAGGCTGAGGAAACCATAATTTTCCTTTTGACTTTTAGGAATTTGAGTCCTCTAAGTACTTTATGTGAATGAGTACTATCTACTGTGATTGGCTTGTCCATTTAGCATAGTCTGCGGCTTCCATTCACATTGTGTATTTATGGTTTTCCATCCCTTTGGTAGTGTTTTGAGTCTGTATGGCCTCCTGCATGCTAAGCATGCTCTCTGTCTGAGCCATACCTCTGAGATTTTTGTTTTTAATGTTGAATTATATTTTATTGTGTTTGCATACCTTGTTTATCATTCACATGCCAGTGGGTGATTGGGCTGTTGTAAATTTTAACTACTAAAAATCTTTCTGCTATGAAAAAGGTTGTGCACATGTCTTTTCCAGACCTCATTTTTAAGTTTTTGGACAAACGCCAGGGTTATGTTTGGTCACGTTGTAACTGTACATGTAATTTTTCCATGTAACATTATATAGATTTGCATCGTGGCAGCACCATTTTATATTCCTATGAACTGTATATCTGTGTATCAAGTCCTTAATATGTTCCTGAGCATGTGTTTCTGTGTGAGACTTTTTACTTTTTTGGTTTTGACAGTAGGTGCCCCATCACCCTGGATGTAAGGTGTATCCCCATGTGATTCTAACTGGCTTTCCCTCATGACTGGTACTGCTGAATATTTGTATGAGGTTACATTTACACTGTGAAATATACTTCAAATGGCTTTTGTAAAAGCTTCACTCTCATTTTTCTAAATTTATATTTAAATTTAATTTGTGTTTTGCATTTATTTAACCCAAAGTTCTATGCTAAAAATATTTGCTTTCTACTAATGTTTAGGTGGTAAACGTGAGTTTTAAGTCAATTAATAAGAGCAATGAAACCTGGGAAGTTCCAACCTTCGTTTAAACCTTGTGCTATGGTCTGAATGTGGAGTTTTCACCCAGGCTTGTGTGTTTAATGCTTGCCTCAGCCTGGTGTTGATGGGAGCTGGTCAAACTTAACAGGCAGGTCACTAGAGATGCTTCCCTGAAAGAAACTTAATTTCCTTTTCTCTTTAATTTCCAGTCACCAAGAGCTGAACAAGAGACCTCTTTCTTGGCATTTCTGCTACCTTGTTGTAGGCCCAAAGCACTGAGGTCAAATGATCAGGAGTGCAACCTTTCTTCAGAAGCATAAGTCCAAGTAAACCTTTTGTCTTCTTAAGTTAACCATCTAGCTATTTGGTTACTATAATGGGAGGTTCGTAACACATCTCCAGGCTGGAACTTCAGCTGTTTCTGCTCTTCCCCCAGTACTGCAGGCTTTGTACCATTCTCCCAGTGTTTGAGCTGATAATATTATGGATGCTCAAGAGCCATTGGAATGTTCAAGTTTCCTCAGTCTCATAGACTCCCAGACTTCTCCTACAGCTGAGCTTTAAGCTGGGAAAATTGAGGATTATAATGAAAATGCTGACAAAACCTTCGTGAGGCGGCACTCAGCAGGCCTGTCCTTCTGCAATCAGAGGCTCATTGTGAGCTTTGAAGAGTGAATCTCCCAGTGATTTTATACTAACAAACATTTCACATACTGATTGAATCACTTGCCTTCCTCAGTCTTTGAGTCTCTTTCTCTCACTTCTGTGTACAAGAACTTTTATTTTTCTTAATTTTTTTCTGGTGCCAATCATAGGAAATTATCCTCATTATTATATCATGAGCTGTGTGTGTGTGTGTGTGGGGGGGGTGTATTTCTGCTGAGTCATCAGAAAAATATTAGTTTAATGTACAAAGAATGCAGTCTAACTCCAATCTATTGAATAAACAGAAAATGCATTTACATACAGGAGTTTACATTTTACAACAAAGCAACCAGGATTTGGGGGAAGCTTCCCTCACCAATTCACCCAATCAGAGTTATGATTAAAAAAAAAATCACAACCATATAATTTTCTGCAGTTTCATTTTCTTAAAAGCCACGTGAATGGACAATACAGTAAAGCACTTTTGAATTTCTTATCAGTTCGATCTCACCTGTCGGCCTTCTTGTCCTCACTCAGCAAACATTCTGATGGCTATTTGCAAAGGTTATTTTCAGTGTTTATAGGAGGTAAGTATGGCACATGGGTATTCATTTGAAACAAACATCAGCTATAAGTTTGAGCACTAGATAAAGGTCAGGTAAATGGAATATAAAAGTGGCATTCTGATTCCTTGAGAGTGCAAAGTGCTGAAACACTATTGCTATTTTGTAGGATAGCCTTTGCCCAAGTAATCAGCCCTGGGAAAGCCAGAGGCAGGGGATTTGCACATTATTCATGGCTCATGGCCTTTGCATGCCCCTCTTTATCCCAACATGGTTGAAACAATAGGGTAGACATTCTTACAGGATCTCTCTCCATCATCACAGCACAGTGACCATCCATGTTGTTCACCACAGCCTGGGTCTATCACCCTGCACCTGGCCACATGAATTTGCTCATGTATTAGAAGGGGAGAAAAGGGAGAGGAGGAAGATTGAGTGGAAAAATACCAAGATTTGTGCTTGATTATTGAAGATAATTAAGAGAACCTAAAAATAGTCAGGCTTCTTATTTCATTTCATGCTGAAAATGATTCAAATTCAGAGCTATTCACAGCTGTGCTGGGGGCTGATAAACCACACAGTTGATTTGAAGCACTTGAATCAGTGATAAGCAGATGCGGCCTCTCTCTTTTCTGCTAAGTATAACTTGGGATGGTACCATGCATGACTCAGACACTATGGAGTGTAATAAAGGGATCAATAATATCATTACCTGTTCTTATTCTGCCAATGCATTTAAGCAATGTAGAAAGAAATGGCCCCCAGACCACATGTGCTTTGTGAAACTCTCCTTGTAATGTGATTGTTGGTGAATCTTTAAAACAGAAAGCCATATGTGTTGATTGAGCATACTAGTACTTTACTGTTTTGTTGATTTATTTTCTGATATCTCTAAAATATCTGCAGGTATTGGACAACAAAAATTATTGACTCAAAAATCCATGGGGCTAGGGATGTGCCTCAGTGACAGAGGATGTGCCTAGCTTGTACAAGGCTCTGGGTTTGATCTTTAGAAGCACTATATAAATAAATACTAAACAGAATAAGAAAGCAGCTTCTGGTAGATAACCACTGCTATTAGTCAGACATGTCAAGTGTTAGGAATCAAACCAATTTGATGCAATAAATTTCCTTGATCTCTGTTACTTAGAGTAGGCTATTATCACCCAAATACCAAACCATGACCTCTCTCTCTAGTTTTCTTCACTATGCCAATTTTTCCTTACAGAGCATATTTTCTTCTGTTACTTCATCATAAAAATGCATTAGGTATTATTTGCAACCCAGCTGGAAGTCTGCTCCTCTCATGAAAACTTCTGTCATGCTGTCAACATTCTCTGAAATGTTCTTTATTTGAATGGAGGTGCAATGCTTTTCTACTAGCAAAAATAGAATGAAAGAGAAAGGAAGGGAGGAAGAAAGAAAAAAACAAAGAAACAAAAAAAAATTGCTTTTGAACATGGTAAACACATGCTAGACCCGTTGGTTTCACACGTGAGATCAGGCAAACACACACACTACCAGGGCCACATGAGAGAGTTTACTCAGGATAGTTGCCAGGTGAGTACAGGGGCAGAGATGCAAAGAGAGAGAAGAGACAAGCTGCCACATGGCATCTCTTTTTAAGAGAAAGAGTGGACACAGATTTACATAGCCCTCCATACTCTGTGTTCTGCCAGTGGCATGTTGGCTTTACCACAAGGCCACTACATACCAAAAATTCTTATTTCACCCAGCGCCATGTGTTCACCACATGGTGAGCTAAGAATCCTTACAAGGCCTCTTCAAGCCAATGCATTTTGAGTGTCCTTGGCATTGAGGCTCTTCTCTATGTCCTTACTTCCCTGAAGCTTGCCTTTAGGTGTGAATGAGAATATTAGAGAGTATTAATAACACACAAATATAAGGATCAAGTTTCAAATGCCTGTGGAGAAAGTATTGCAGTATCTATTGGTGAGAGAAGGGACTATGTGTTTTCAAAGTGACTGTTGAACTCAGTACCAAATGAAGAAAGTCACGTGAAGATATAGGCGAATAGTGGGGGAAGGAACTAGTTAATGCAAAGTCTTCACTGAGGTAGTAGACACATCTGTCTAAGAAATAGTATGTGGCTAGTGCTGCTGGACATGGATGACTATGAGAAGAATGGAGCTACATGAAGTTCAGACCAGAGCATCTTGTCACATGGTCATCAGATTTCTAGTTGGTGTTAGTACAATGAGAAGGCATCAAGGAGTTTAAACAAGGGTGTAAAGAGACATGAACACCTAGGGCTTCTGTGCAACATACAGATTATGTGCAGAGCTGGTCCCTTATAGAGCACAGCTGGGCTGTGTTTGGGAGTACAATATTATTGATGGTGATAGTGAGTAGACACAGTTTTCTAAAGGAATAAATTAAGGGGTGAGTAAAGAAAAAAGAATCTTCACTTTTAAAGTAAATTAAGATTGAGATATTGTTCATTAAGAAAGATGACAACATCAAATTTTGCAGGTGGTTTGAAATAATCTCATACACAGACTCCCATCTCTGCTGGGCATATTAATTGTCACCCTCACTATGGAAAATTCTTTAGCATTATCTCCTAACATTCGGCTCATACTTGATGACTTAGCAAATTTACTTTTATGTATTAGTCCAACAGAAATATGAAAACAAATGCATAAAGACATAGAAAATTCCCTAGTAGGAATCATCATAATACCTATGATATTAAGAAACACTTCAACAACCATTGAATGGATAAATAAATTGGTGCTAATTCTTATAGTAAATCATTATTGGGTAGTAAACATGAGTAGACTACTGTCAAATACTATTACAGCTCATGAAAATAATTTTGAATGATAGAGCCCAAGTATATGTACCTGCAAAGACACGCACATACACTATATATATATATATATATATATATATATATACACACACACAAATATATGGAGTCCAAGTATATGTACCTGCAAACACTATATATATATATATAATATGCTTATGAAAATTGAAAATACTTTTTTTAGAATAATGGTCCTAAAATGGACCACAAAAGTAGGCAGGGTGTGACTAGAACTTCTGTGGCCTTGTTCACATTCTTTTCATGTTAGTAGTTACTTACAGTTGCGTATCCTGCTATGTACTATGCTAGTCTGTGTATATGTGCTATGCATATAATGCTTATGTGTTATAATGCTCACAATTATTAGGCAATACAGAAAGAGGGAGAGAAGTAAGGAAGAGAAGCTAGAGATGCAGACAGAGCCTTTAAGGAGATTTACTGGCAAGAGCAGGGAGGCAACACTGTAATAAGTGATATGGGAGGAGATAGTCCCAGGAGAGATAAGGCAGGATTACTGGATAATGCTGAAGGGTCACTTGAGATTTCTGGGCGTGTTCTTTAGGAGAGACACACTGAGTGACCCCTCAGACATTGTAAGGTTATACCTGGTACCTCATACAGTCCTTGTCAGGGAAGCTTTCCCTCTGAAGTTGCATGGACAGACTTGGCTATGGACCTGTAAGCTGGGAGCAGGCACACAGAATGAGGCTGGTGGAGGCTCTGTGCATTACATTTTCTAGACTCCTTGACAGGTTGTCTGTTGGGTTCTGTTAATAAGTGTCCCTAGTGGGAGGGTACAAGGAGGGTGGCAAGCAGATCCTTATTCTGTCTGCCAGTTCAAGCCAGAACGCTGTCATCAGCCCTCTGAAGTCCTGACCTCTAGATCTCTGCTCTTGTCACCCTGGCTTCCAGTCACCCCATGGCTTGAGAAAGAGTTTACCTCTCAGCAGCAAGAGTATGACACGTGTGCATTCAGATTGCTGAAGGTTTCTTTGTGTTTGATATAAATAGATGTGTTAGATCACAAGATCCTCCTCTTGTGACAAGAAGCTGAATGCCAAGTCATCACAAGCAGCCTTTTGTTAAACCAAGCCTTTAAACTTTTCTTTATAAGATATAAGATGTAACTAGTTGGACTATCTTTACCTCCCTTAGGTTTTCTTTATGTAACTTGCTTCTCTATAGCTAGAAGTGTAAGTTGACATTGGGGTTACAGAACTCTGTAATTCTTTTTAGGCCCAGCATACCACCTAATTCAAAGATTACAAATAAAACCAATTGCAATCTGCAAAGTAAAATTTTCTGTATATTCTCTTTTCACATATGTCATATTTTTGCACTTCCTGGCTTGTTTCATGGTAGTTCCAGTGGTACTGAGATTTGGACCCATTGTTCATCTAGAATTTGCCTATATGTGCCCTTCTTTATCAATCTGAGAACCTTCTTGGCCTCAACCCTGAAGCAGGTACATCTTCCTCTAGGCATTTATCTCCTTTCCTGGGCATCTGCTTTTCATCCTTTTTTCCTTCCAGCACTGGTATATATGATTGCCTAATATGATGTCTTCATTTTGAAATATCTGACAGGCTCTTCTTTCCCAAAAGGAGAAGGTCCTCTAATTATCATATCATCACAAAAGAAAAAGCCCAGCACCAAGCCATCTTAGATACTATAGTGAGAATTATAGTAGCTTGGTGCTGACTGCCACTCTGCAGACTGCTCTTCTCAAGTGTTGTGTAGGACACAGACGGCAGTGCAGAGCATGCTGAAGGGTATGGGCAGAGGCAGGGCACAGCCTTCACCATCCATGGCATAGTAGGGAACACAGACTCTCCATCCAGGAGTCTAAAATAAGGAATTCCCTACTGTATCCTGATCCTACCCAATCTTCCCAAGGCTGTCTGTTTTCTCACTCATTTTTCATCTATCAGTTTATTTATTATTAATTAAACTTTTTTAACCGAACTGCACAACATGAGATTAAGTTTAAAGTGCAAAGAATATTAAATAGTTCGAGCAGTCAAAGCAGTCAGACTCTGGTTGAATGTTCAGTTCAATCTAGGGAGACTTCTGCTGATGGGCTACCGGGAACATGGTGGATGCTTCCAGTATTAGGAGTGTGAGGTAGAACATTACAGAAAGGAGAAAACCCTATAAGGTCCTATTGTGTTAGTTACAATGTTGAACTGCCATTCTATGCAGATTGTGGCCCTATGATTGAATATAGTAAATAAAGGAAGACTTGATCAAACAACTATATCAGTATATCACATGATGGAGTCTTGAATCTGCCAAAACTGCTTGAGAACAAGGGTACTCCAGATAGTTTTTAAAGAAGAATTAAGCAAACTGTGGGCATTTAATAGTTGATGGGGAGGGAGACA